>APFE030794477.1:14916-30653 GCA_000404065.3 Pinus taeda | reverse complement strand
CTACACAAATTTGAGTGAAGCACATAATTCACAGGACTTTAGCAAACACAAGAGTTTCTCAGTAGGGTAGTCTTGTCATTCCCACATTTCATCACTTGCTAGGACTTATACGACTAAATTTTTAGGAGAATCCAACCACTACAAATGGTAATGTCTCAGGCAACCACCATGAAATTTCCTCTTCCAAGGAGGAAGACAAGGACAATGTACAAGGTAAGCAGTGAAGCCATGATGACTTTAGGGAGTTAGGGATGTTGTGTAGCTTGCCATATTTCCCTTACAACATCCATATTTCCTTCTTCATTGTTTAGGGTTTGTGATTCATGGTTTTTGTCCTCCCTTGAGACTCCCTGATTTTCCTCGAGGATTTCAAGGGTGTTTGATGCATCTGTTAGGTAAAATTTATGGCTTGAACAAAGTTCTTGGAAACAAGGAAAGCTCTTACCATCTTGGAAGGTTTTGAGGGATGTGGAGTCCATATTTTGTTTCCATTCCACTAATGCGAAGGGCCATTGTCTATGGTGCAGTTGGATTGTTGAAATTGCTTATGGGTTTGTCCAGTGCAGAGGAGATTTAATTTCCTCACTTCTTGGTTCATTCAAGCATACTTGTGCATCTTACCTTACTATAATCATAATTTTTCCAACTATTATAATGAGAGAGATGCTTTTAAGAAATTTTGTAACAATATTGCAAGCAATGCAGTGAACTGATTCAAAAAGGGTCAAGTAGTGAAGCTAGGATGACTTTAGGGGAGTTAGGAAATGTTGTGCATCTTGCCATATTTCCCTTACAACATCCACCAAATTCCATTGTTTTTTTTATGGGATTTCGTCAATGTTGTTAAACTGGTGCAAAGTATCTTATCCTTCTTCATTGCTTAGGGCTTGTGATTCAAGGTTTTCGTCTTGCCTTGAGACTACCCGATTTTTCTCGGGGATTTGAAGGGTGATGGATGCATCCATTGGGTAAAATTTATGGCTTGAACGCAGTTCCTGAAAACGAGGAAAGCTCCTATCATCTTAGAAGGTTTTGAGGAATGTGGAGTCGAGATTTTGTTGCCATTTTGGTGATGTGGAGCTCCATTGTTTATGGCATAGCTGGATTGTTGAAATTGCATATAGGTTTGTTCAATGTAGAGAAGATTTACTTTCTTAAACTCAAGATTGAAACATACATCACTCTGGAATCTCTCTTGAGCAGATATGGGCATTTGGCATTCATTTCCCAACCCCTGAAGAATATCAGGCAGAATCGAGAATATAAACCACTGGGTTAATCATCGGGACTTTGTCCCTGGCCCAATCAACATATAGAAAAAATAGGAGATTTTAGTTAAAAGGTAGAAAGGGGGAATGAACGTTAATAAGAACATAATTTGCTTTGGGAGAGGGAAGTTTCGCAAAAGTTTTTGCAGCCTCGCTTGACAATTGTTTGACAAATCAATGGTGGAAAACAAAGTAAAAGTGACAACTGTACTATGGAAAAAAAAGTAGAAAGAAACACCTTTGGTGTAATTATATAATTTAATTTATGAATAATTTTAAATATGAATATTTAATTTTTATAATTAAAATACATTATATTAATTTAATTTATGAAAATTTGAATGTGTAATATTTAATTTTTTTTTGAAATATAATTTTCTTAGAATTCTTTCTTATTATTTTTTAAATATCATTTATGATTTAATTTTCTCTTAAATCTTTACTCACAAGTTTTATATTTATAAAATTTTATTCTAAAATTTCTTAATAGTAATGGATGTTACGTCATGGTCCAAACCTTTTATATAATTAAAATTCAGATTTTAGAAATATTTTATATTTTATAATTAAATTTTGAAAAATTTCATACTTGTATAAACTAAGTTGATAAGTTAAATAATTTTGATTCAATTAATTATAATTGATTGTTTGCCTAAATAAAATTTAAGCTGATGATGATGATGGTTAACGTCCACTGAGACCAAACTTTGGTCTATTGGACCTAAAGAAATGAATTATTTAGTTTGATTTAAGATTTTATTCCTATGCTCAAAAAGCTTGGAGAGAAGCCTCTTGAGCTCACTATAATTTTGACAACCTAAAAGGCTAGGAAGGTCAATATTGCAACAAAAATTTTGAAACTGAGATCTAATGTGGTTGTACATGGGGCATGATGTTCGTATTCTCACAGAGATGGCAAAACCTTTCCATCCATGGTGTTTTAGGAACTGCCCAACTACCCGTTTCACTATGGAGCTCATGAGAGTTCATTCTAATCTTGGCTATATTAATTTTCTTCTTTGAGCTAGTTAAAACATAGAGATACTTTTGATCTTCAACGGTGGGGTTGATGACCTCCTTATAATATCTTAATTTTCTTTTAGCTGCTAAATCTTTCTCACACCACATTTTTCTTTGAACTTAGAAGTAACAATATTTTTAAAGTTATTAATGTTTTGCAATGCAACATTCTGGTTGATCTCCCAATGGTTTAACCAGGCCCTGGTGTCTTTATACCAACCTCGTTTGAGCCTTAGGTGGTTTTGGCTGGAATTTAAAGCTAGCTTAGGAAGTCCATGGTCTCTTATGTTATTGAGTTTGTGCTTGTACAATAGAAGCCTAGTCATAGCTAGGCTCTCGATAGGGGAAAAACCCACTTCTATAAGGAGAATATGATAGGATGTGTTGCTTTTAATTTTGAGGTTATATGTTCTAAACGCTTCTGGATTTGTTCAAAATTTCTCCAAAATTCTCTAGAAATGTTACACCCCCAAACCTCAAAACACATTTTTTTTTAAAAATATATACCAATTTTGCGCTTTGAATCTACCAAATTTCTATAATTACTTTTCGAACTGAAATTGGGAAGATCGATTAAATGATTTTGAGTTAATTTAGACCCAACTACTATGCAATTGTTTTGAAAACATAATTTGTAATTTGAATTATGAAGATTGAATTAAAACACATTTTTTATTAAATATATACAGATTCTGCACTTTGATTTTTTTTTGTTTGTATTTTGAGATTTTAACAAATTCATAAAATTAACTTAAAGAAAAGGACAGCGTAAAAATTTATTTCTAACGAGAATAGAAAACGGAGCTCTCACTTCACTGTTGTACCATGGTGGAGAAAGGTTGCAGAGAATAAATAATATTAGCTGGCACGACTCCATCTTTCGATCTAGCGTTGCGTTACCATTAATATCTTGATGACCGGTCCACGAGATGCGCTGCTGTCCAGTCCTGCACATGTCCAATCTGTGGCCCACATCAATGCGATGTGATGTGATGTGATGGCTGGTGGTCCTCTCTGCTACGAATCTTGGGAAATGGACTAACCTTCACACTCCTCCGGTCCCATGTCTCATGTCCCACTTGTGTGACCTCGAATATTCCGGCGACACCTTTTGTCGCCGGCATCAATTGTACGGAACCGGCCACGGACTTCATTTTGCGACTTGTCCCCTTCACGGTTTCGGCGTTGTTATTGATGTCCAGGTTAAAAGATTGGCGCATATTCCCAATTGGAAAGTCAGAGCCGGTGTTCTCGTCCATGTGATGGGCATTGACAGGGACAGTTGATAGGTACCTCTACTTATTCAGAATGACACTGGACTTATCGGGTACTGTGGCGCCAGGACATTTACAGCTACTTCGCACCAGTAAAGCGGGATGGACTAGTGGGTCGGAATCCACATCGGATCTCGTTGTCCGGTCATGCAAGTGACAGGTAATAGTTTTCCACGTACAGGAGGACCACATCATTGTGCTGCTGGGTAGTTGTATGAAGTCGGTCAGCATTGAAAAACTTCCGCATATTTCTGACTGTGTATTTGGATTCTCTAAATTACATATTTCAAATTTGTAATTGTTTATAATCCGATTTTTTGGAGATTTCGATGGTGGAATCTGTTGGAAGAAATTGAGGTTAAATCTTGATTTGATTTGGATTCAGCACCTGTAACGCTTTGATTGTGCAAAAACTAGCTATCAAACTTGCGATTCCAATAAATTGCTGCCGGATTTTGACTAGAAAAACCCACCGGAAAAGCTTCCAAAAAGTCGCATTATAGACAACTGCTTTAAAGATAGGTAAAAATATTAAAAAAATAGCCAATACCTAAAATGTTAAATTACTTAAAAAAATTGTATATATATTTATGATAGATGTATGCAAATACATGAGAGTTAATGAAATTATAAGTTTGAGTTGATATAGTTTAAATGTTTTTCTCTGAGTTGATATAGTTTTTTTTTTATGTTTTTATATCTAAAATCAATTTTAAAATAATAAAATTAATAAAATTTTTTATTTTAATAAGTATTAGTTTGTTTTTATAAAAAATTATTTTCATTATTTATAATTTAAATATTTGGGTAATTATTTAAATTTATTATTGTAAAGTAATTGGTTGAAGTTTTATTATGGATTTTTATAGTAATTTCCATTTCTTATTATTATTATTCCATGAACTATAATTTTTTCTTCTTATTTTTCAATTTAAAATAACTTATTATTATTTTAAAAACCTAAAAATTAATATTATATATATATAAAATAAATATATATATTGAAGTGTATATATGTTAATATAAACATATATTGGGCATGGAGTATGCTTTAAAAGTGCTTCTTCTTGGCTAAAAACTCATCTTCCTTGGACTTCAAGAAACATGTTAACAATCCAAGACTTAGAAGCAGCTGGTAGGAGTGAAAACCTGCTCCCTTACAGACCACCAACCGATTCTTCGATGATGAGTCAAAGTTTCATTCTCAAATAATATCCAAAGATCTATCCTCACTATTGGTTTCACAAATAAATTATAATAAATTTTCCCACCTATAAAAATATAAACCTATATTTTTATTTTTATTATTTTTTAATATAATTAAACTATATTTAAATTAAACTATAGTATTACTAAATCTTTAAATTCATTTTTTTACCAATTCTAATCTATGGGAGACCCAGGATCAATCCTCATAGCGGCCACTATAACACCAAGAGTACATCCAACTACTTGCAAGTCGATATGCTAAGATTCTATGGTTTTAGCACATCCAACTACTTGCAAATCGATATGCTAAGATCCTATGGTTTTAGCAAAGCGAGACTCTCTGCGTAAACTACTTGCAAGTCGATATGGTAAGATCCTATGGTTTTAGTAAAGCGAGACTCTCCGCCTTGGGTCGATATACTAAGATCATATGGATTTAGCAAAGCAAGAGACTCACAGTTTTAGCAAAGCGACTCTTACTGTCAAGGCGGGGGTGGGGAATCTGCTTTTCGAGTATCCACCACAACAAAGCGGGAGTGAAGAATCTGCGTTTTGAGCATCCACCACAGCAACCAATATAATCAAATTTAGCTTATCCTAAATAAACTGTACAGATCTCTAGATTCATGACTAATAACCATTAATATATTATCTAGGGCATGTTCAGAGTAAGATGTTTGTGTTTAGCAGCATAATAATTGTGTACATCCATGAACCATGGTAACGTGTAGATCTGTCTGTTATAGGCATAGGTTTGCATGTGATGAGGAGGACAGAACAGAGGTGGGTGCGCTGGCAGTGGCAAAACCGACATATGGGTCGTTATTTATTTTATAAGATACTGAGGTCCTACCCCTGGGGAAGCGTGCACGCATCAGAGATCGGCCTGTAGGTCTGGGGGGAATGGATAAAAGTGTGACTAAGTGTTCTCGTGCAGATTCTTTCAGCAGTCTATAGGAGGAGACTCCTGGTCAGACTGGGTTTCTGTTTCTCTTTCCATTTCCAGACATTTTCCCATTGAAGGAGGAAGGGGGCAAACACAAACTCTCGTCTATTTGTTTAGTATTCAAAAACATTGCTTATTTTTAGGTTTTATTTGACTTCAAAGAACAGCAGGGAGCAGGGAAAAGATTAGGGTTTGGTGTGTGTACAGGTCTGGCTTTTGCAGGAACAGGGGGTGAGTTGCAGAGGTTTGGGGAGCCATGAGCTCTTTGAGCAGGGAGCTCGTTTTCCTTATCTTGCAGTTTCTGGACGAGGAGAAGTTTAAAGAGACTGTGCACAAGTAAATTAGTTTCTCAGATCCTCCTTTTTTGGTATTGTTTTGTTGTTTTATGTTGAAGGGTATCCTGTAAATGAGATTCTTATGATGCTATGGTACGGGTGTGCATGATAATATAATAGGTTGGAGCAGGAATCGGGGTTTTTCTTCAACATGAAATACTTTGAAGATCAAGTGAGGGCAGGAGAGTGGGAAGAGGTGGAGAAATACCTGTCAGGATTCACAAAAGTGGATGACAACCGTTATTCCATGAAAATTTTCTTTGAGATCAGAAAACAGAAATATTTAGAAGCTCTAGACAAGTAATGGTTTTTTTTTCCTTCATAGCAATATTCTTTTATCATCAAAAAAATATATATGGCTAGTTTTTATCAATGGTGTGCTGAAAACTAAATGTTATCATTTGGGTACTTGCAGGCAAGATAGGGAGAGAGCTGTGGAGATACTGACAAAAGACCTGAAAGTCTTTTCTTCATTCAATGAAGAGCTGTTCAAAGAAGTTACACAACTTCTTACCCTGGACAACCTCAGGTAAGATATATAATTTTCTCTCTGTTGTTTGTGTGTTATTAGGTTTATAAGTACTGCATGGTAGGAGTGAGTTAGGTTGTGGCATGTGTAGGGAAAATGAGCAGCTGTCTAAATATGGGGATGCAAAATCGGCCAGGAATATTATGATTATGGAGCTCAAGAAATTAATAGAAGCCAATCCTCTCTTCCGTGACAAGCTCACATTTCCTGCCTTCAAAGCTGCTAGGCTTCGAACTCTGATCAATCAAAGGTAGGATGCTTTTCCATGTGTAATAGTTCACGGAGGCCTCTGCCTGACCCTCCATTTCCATTTTGCTTTAAAACTGGTCAAGATGGATGTAATCTATATTGTACAATCATTGATTACACACTTGTAAAATTTCAAATCATTTAATTGCTTACGAGTCAATGGGAATTGTCAAATTTGTGATGTTACAAAGTCTGTATCTCACTGTATAGTTGTCTGGGAGAATGGGAGTTTTAAAGGACTGATATAATATAGTTTGCCTGTGGGCTTTCTGTATGCAGTCTCAATTGGCAGCACTAGCTTTGTAAACTTCCTCGACCGAATCATGATATTAAGACTGTTTGTCGATCGTACATGTACACTTTCAAAGGGGTCAGATGCCTATGCCTTCAACCAACCAACCCACATGTGGGGTCATTTTCAAAAGCAGCAGTGTTTCCTCCTATGGCCACACAGTGTGAATCATCAACTGGTATACTTATTTGACAGGATTGCATCTGTGATTTCAACAAACATTTTTGGTTGAAGTGATTCTAATGTCTCCACAAATAGTTAACACAACTCTTTCTTCTTCCTTTTGATTCTAGCCATTCCAACCTATGGATGGTCCCCATATTTTTTTCTAGCCATTGCAACTTATCAGTGCTCCTGCTAGCTAATGCTCTTATATGATGGATGACAAATAGTAATCCTTCTGCTCCAGGGTGCTGAACCAACATCTCTTGCAACAGGCCCTAAACCCAAGTGAGTTTAGTTGATTGTGTTTTTTAAAATGCCCTCTAGTATGTTGGAATCTCCTGCTTATAACCTCCACTTTTCATGGAATTTGTAAGAATTTTCCTATTTCTTTCATCTAGTTAATCAGAATAAGATCTCTATTGGATCTAAGTTATTGGATCTAAGTAATAAGGTCTCAACAGTCAATTTGATTTGAGGAGTCAGTGTGATCAATCAATGAGATCTAAGATGGAATGAGTTACATTTATTTAATGTATAAATCTGTGATTCTGAATTAATAAAAAATGAGTGTGTGTTTAGTGTTATCCATTTTTAAACTCTTGTCCTTCAGTATTCATGTTTTTGTTTTTCATGTCTTCATTTTTACATCATATCAGTGCATATGCTGACCATGCTTCCACTACAGTGGTGGTAGCAACATTAGCAACATTAACATCAATTTCTCCTTTTATCTTTCTTTTGGATGAGTGAGCATCTATATGGTTGGAAGTATGGATGAGTGAGCATCTATGGTTGGAAGTATGTCCAACTCATACAAGTCTGCTGTAGCTTTTTGGAGGTGATGCTTTCAGCTTATGAAGCCACAAGCTGTCAATGTTGAGGTGATGCTTTCAGCTTATGAAGCCACAAGCTGTCAATGTTGCTCAAGGAAAATGGGTCATGGAGCATTGACAGTAGTACTAAGCCCAAGCCTTTACCACCAAGGAAAATGGGTCATGGAGCATTGACAGTAGTACTAAGCCCAAGCCTTTACCACCACAAGATGTTGTAGAAACTGAAAGGTTAAGAAGTGAAAAGCCCATGCAACTACTGTACTGAATATTGAAAATTCGAATGTAGCTCCAGTAAAAGGGCAAAAGAAGCATATGACAGATTGAAAACTTCCTATGAGAACAAAGATTGGCCCATTAAGTTTTCAAGTAAAAATGCTAGCAGAGAGCATGTTGGCCGATGTCATTGAGCAACTAGCAGATGCTGGGTCCAAATATGAGAAGGAATATAAAATTATAATCCTCCCAGATAGTCCAATACATACAAAGTGAAAGAATGGATATCAAATGCAACACATACAATGAATTGAGAATTTAGTATTGGCAGTTACAATCTCACAAGAATGTAAAATGCAATCATTTTGTCATATTAAGTCGACATCTAGACAAGGATTGTAGGAAAAAGTGTACGGGAAAAGTAATGTGAAAGCGAATCAAATTAAAATGCGAATTTTACTCAACTCATGGAAACAACTTTCCCTTTTGCTGGATGCAATGGAACCTATAAAAGCTATACTGTTCTGTAGGTTCTTTTTAATGCTAAAGTATTCTTTATGTCTAATTACTAATTAGCAATGGTGGGTTGTTAAAGGCATCAGGGTTAGTAATTTGTATAAACTTGAAAATGTAGCAGATGATGAATGTATACTAGTGGCAGCTACTGGTGTGATTGGAAAGCTTCAAATATGAGGACAGTTGACATGCTTCACAATTTTCAAAGATGAGGACAGTTGACATGAAGCAAACCAATGTGAATTATGCAACGAGTGAGATGTGAAATTGTCACAGGGATTAGATTTAAAGTGGATGCACTGTGAAACCAATGTGAATTATGCAACGAGTAAGATGTGAAATTGTGACAAGGATTATATTTAAAGTGGATGCACTGTGAAACCAATGTGAATCATGAACTCTTGGGAATAGGTGCAAGGATTTTTTTTTTCTCTTGGAGCACTAGACTTCGTTAGTGAAAGTAACCACAAATTTCTTTAACCAAAACTTACACCCCAGCTTAGAGAATGAAAGGAACATTATTAGATAATGCTCAGCCAATGTTAATGAGTATTATAGGTGGAAGGCTATTCTACTGTTTGTGTAGATTTGAAATGAGATGATTTGAAAAGCACTAGATTGTAAGACTCCATAAGATATGTGGCAGTATTATATTTGGCCTAACAAATGGTTTTATCAATGCCGTTTCCAACATTTTTATTGGTAAGCATTGATCAAGTCACATTTTGTGGGAATAAAAAAGCGTTGATTGTTATAAAGTGTTCGACTTAACATCCATTTTTAATTTTAAATATAAAAATGGAGTGTTCTATGCTTTATTTTAAAAATATTTTGATATTGATCAATCAGTGTGTTAAATCTGTTCCTACTTTCAACTCTGTGTTGGTATATTTTCCCATATAAAGGATTTTTATATATTAATCCTTATCTATTAATTTAATGAGACGTTATCAAAAGTTTATCATTCTATAGCTTGTATGTCTTTTTTTCATCTAATTGGGTGTGTTTGGTTGGTGAAGAAGCTAGCGGAGAAGAATTGAAGAAGACACTAATTAAAATAAAATAATTATTAATTTATTAGATCCTTTTTAAGGGGGTAATTTGATAAATTGTATGTTGCTTGATATTCACCAATCCACCAATCCTCCATTAATGATGAAGGTAGGAATTATAAGGTTAACATTATCCATGCATTAATTAGTGCTCACTTTGTAATGGACATTGCAATCCTATGTATTCTTGAATCATAATTTTGGTTTATCTATCACAACATTCTTTTGCGATTGACATATTTTAAGGTGTATTTTCTTGAATCATAATTTTGGTTTATCTACCACTTCATTTTCATTGAGGTAATTTTGTAAGAGTTTGTGATTAACATATGTTTTAAGGTGAATTTTCTTAAAATCATAATTCTGGTTTATCTATTACTTTATGTTTTATCTTCAATGAGGTATTTTTTTAGGATTTTGTGAGATTTTGTAATTAACATATGTTTTAAGGTTTATTTTCTTGAATAATAATTTTGGTTTATCTATCACTTCATTTTCAATGATGTGTTTTTGTAGTATTTTTGATAGACCAAGAGACATCTTTGTAGTATTTTTGATAGATCAACATTTGGTAAGTTGAGTTTTTCTATTGATCACACATAAGAGTACAAATAATATAGCTTTGTTGTTTACCTTGATTTGTTAGATTGGAAACTAGACTAAAGGTAAGACAACATAGGTTTTGTCCCCCAAAACAAATAAATATAAACATGTCCACCATGATAGTACATAGACTCCAAAAACCATGGCTCGACAACCATATAGCAAATACCAACAACTAACATATACTCAGTGTCCAGGATAACAAAACTAAGAACCGAAAACATAAAACCAATAACTATCATCATTACTGAAAACATGTAAGCTATCAAGACAAGGTGGAGACATTTATGTGCTCAGGATTCTCGAACTTTCAGAGGGCTTTGGTCCCTGGCCACGCATAATAGTATTCTCTAAATAGGCTATATGATCATCTATGTCTTGAAACAACAATTGTGATCCTTAAATTTGGAGAGGAGCTTATCTTTGGTTTCATTCTTGTCTAACAAAGCTTTCCCAATTAGTGATTTTAAATGCCAATAAAGATCAATAGTGTGGAGATATTTGTTTTTTCCTTCGTTAAGTTTTGTCCATATCAAACACCTAATCAGTGCAAAAGCTAGAACCTCGTAATTAGAATGGTGTCTTCTATCAAAGGTAATTTTCTCCTTAATTGCATGTATTTGTTGTATGATTTTTGGAGGGGCTTGAGAGTAGTATAATCCGGTTGAAGATTGCACTTTGGTGTAAGCTTGAATGTTACTAAAGTCTCCTCTACCACCATCTCCTCGGTGGGAGTGAGCCCTTTGCCTAGACATTGGGAGAAAGGTTGTAGGAATGGACCAAAAGGGAGAAGGGAACCCTAGAGGAAGCAAATCGAGAGCAAGGGGACAACCAACAACACAAGGGAGCAATGGTAGGCATAAATTTTTAGAGAATAGTAGCAAAGACAACTCCACCCAAAGTTGAAGAGAGCGGGTGTTCACTTTAGGGAGAAGGCCTCAAGAGAAGTAAGAGAAACTAGCCTTTAAAAGTATGTTGGGCAAAAACCAATAAAATCATATATCCAACAATGATAAAAAAGAAAGTGTAACGAGATACTTGAGGTGGTCGAAGCTCAAGGAGGCTTGGCTTGACCCAAAATCTGAATGATATCAGAGAGAAATAATCACAAATGAAAGCAAGAACTCTTCCAAGCAATAGGTGCCATACTGTCCATAAAGATTTAAGGAGTGCCTTGTCCTGAGAGAGCATGAAGTGCAAGAGAGATCCCCATAATCATTGTTTTTAACCAACATGCCACTACTTTCGCTGCTCAATGAGGAGAGATGAACCAAGCGAGGAGGGCTTGGTCCTCCCAAGGAAATGGTGGGGGTGTGAAACTAAGACTCAAGATTGCGCATGGTGAACCAAGGATAACTTTCCCCAAACACATTTAGACTTGAATGAATTGACACTCACAAATTTATACAGATTATAACACTCACAAAAATCAATAGATCTGTAAGTTATTTTAGAGTTTGTTAGTTTCATGGTTAACTTTGCAACCATTACATAAATTATGGACTTGCACCTTTTTGTTGTATAAACACGTGACTTCACTCATTACAAACCATTAAATCGAGGAGCATAGAAGTTTTGTAAGATTGTCATAGGTTTCCTAAGATATACGCTTTTAGACATGGTTTTGTAATGACATCTATTTGTAGGATCAAGCTCGACATAATAATTCTAAAAAATTGAGCCATAATGCTCTCTTTTTTTCAAAAGAAAAAAACAATGATTTTTATATATGAAAATATAGCGATCATTACATGTTTCATAATTCATCAGTGTACCCCGTTCAAAAGTTGGAGAGAGTGTATACCACGGATGAGAGGCAAAAAATGACTATATCAGCGCCTTAATATAGATTATAATTAAATTATACTACAAAACATTAGGCTAGTGTCCACAAAACATTGATTTGATAAAAATAGTGATAACTAATATTTACTCAGTTAAGGATTATTATGCCTTCCTCCCTCATTGGGCCATCCTCAGAAAAGCTAAAATGTATGAGCCTGACAGGATTGTGGAGACCTTCTCTGGAAAGACCATCTGCCACCATGTTCGCCTCTTGTTATATATGTTGAAAAGTAGTACTCTGAAATACTTGTTTAAGAATAAAAATATGACCCAACCAATATTGGAGATGAGGTGGTGCAAATTTTGAGAGGTCCCTGGATGACATCAATGAGTGACCTTGAATCACCATATATATGAATGTGTTGTATTAGTTTTGTTTTAGCGAACCATAGAAGCCCCTAGAGTGCCATAATTTGAGCACTAGTATTGGTTCCATTGCCACCATGCCAAAAGAGTTTGAAATGGAAACGAAGAGAAATCTGGATCTAAGCTCCACAACCACACTTCCCTGCTTGTGTAGGCCCATCAAACATACCTGTTGGAAAAAGAGTTTGAATATGAGGTACCCACGTCTTAATCCTTTGATCCATCTCACCCTTACCCACCTGTGCATCTACCCAAGCCAGGATCTTGAAACATATGCAAGCAATATTGACAGGGATATCATCTAAAATTCGATTTTTCCTAGAACTACATAGCTCCCATAAGATATAGAAAGGTAGATTCTTTCGTTGTCCTTGTCCAAAGGTCCACAAACTAAGACAATGTTCCATTGTGTTGAAGCTTCTAAACGAGATGTTTAACATCCGGAGGGCCACACTCCAAACCTGCAAAGACACCGAGCACTGTAGAAATGAAGGACAAATTCCAGGGAATTAGTACAAGGAGGACACCAACATGGACCTTGGTGGTCTCTTTTGTTGAAGTAATCCCAAGTCAATATCTTGTTGTATCAGACGAACCATCTGAAGAGGATAATCTTTATAGGTACAAAGCTCTTTCCAGGTAGTTCTAAACCAATAAATGTTTGACAATGAAAAATAGGAACATATAATGTGGTTGTAGACCTCTGCTACCACCATCGAGCCAAGTTAATTTTTACCAAACCATGTGAGATCATCAGCGCTCTCATTCTTGTATAAACTTGCTTGCTGAATACCCATTATGTATTCTTGCTAAATCACTAATTGTGGGCCGACCATATCGATGTCCGCACTTCCTTCCAGACTAGGTATTGATTGTTCCACCTCTTGATAATCTGATGTAGAAATATAAATCCCTTGGAGTGTAGTTCGTTTATATAGTCATCCAGGAGTTCAATTGATGGCCTTTCTACAACTATTTGGTCAATGCCAATCAGAATATTTGTTCCAAAACTAAAGAAGTTGCAGGAACCACCCCTTTACCTTGTGAAAACTTCACCATATGTAAGATCCATTTTTGATTTTGATACTGCCTCTTCTGAACCAATATATCAAAACCCAACTTCCTTAGGTATTTAAACTTAATGATATCCTACCAAATTCTGTTACCGAATAATGCTCTCCAAAAAGATTTAACAATGAGTGCCCATCCAAAAATCTTCATATCCAATAATTCCCAGCGTCCGAAATCCTTGTGTCTAGTAATCACTTCCCAATAGACTAAGTGGTATTTATTTCTCTCCAGTACCAGACCATAAGAAACATGAAATAATGGATCAAATCTTCTTTATAATAGTCATTCGGAGGGAAAATAAATGAGACCAATATATTGGTAATTATTGAAGGATCGATTTGATGAGCGTATATCTCCCTCCTAAAGAGAGCCACCTATGATTCCATCTGTCCAATGTGTGGTGGAATTTATTCAGGAGAAATGACCAGTCTTTGATCTTATAACTATTCTACTTCAGATTATATCCCAAATAGTTTAAGCCACCATCCAACTTGTTAATCCCAGCTCCAAATAATTTGGCACTATGTTTTATCTCCCCAAGATCCCCATTAGAATACAAAATAAACGACTTGTTACCATTAGCGATCAGCCCAGAGGCATCCCCATACCTATTTGTAATAGCATGAAGGGAATTCCATTGAGCTTTAGAGACTAGTCCAAAGGTGAGAGCATCATCTACAAAGAACAGATGAGAGACATCACATTGTTTGCCATATTGAGATCTCTGAAAGTGCCAAGACTTCTAGCCTTCTTGATCTTCAAACTTAGGCCATCCATAACAGTGATGCAAATGAGAGGTGAAAGAGAGCAACCTTGTCTTAATCATATGCCAACCTGGAAGAAAGTGGATGGAAAGCCATTTATTAAGACAACAAAATTGGTCGAGGTGACACAGGCCATGATCCAATCCACGATGTGAACATCAAGTACCACCTTAGTAAGAATGAGTTAGGGAAATGGACAATCTACGTAATTGTAAACCTTCTGAAGATTTAATTTCAAGACCATTGCATCCATCTTTTTAGTGTGAATGGAGTGTATACACTCTTGAGCAGTGGCAATGGCGCTGTTAATCAAACGATTAGACAAGAAGCCAAATTGTTTACGAGTGATGTGTTCTGAGAGATAAGCCTTGATGCGCCCAACTATCACTTTTGAGGTCAATTTATAGGTGATGTTACACAGGGAAATAGGCCTGAAGTCCAGAAAGGTGGAAGGATGCAGAGATTTAGGGATGAGAGCAAGAAATGTAGAATTGATGGCACCATAGATATGACTAGTAATTTGAGATTCCTCCACCATGTCCAAAAGATTATGACTCATCAAGTCAAAGAAATGTATGAACAATTCCATTGTTTAGCCATCTTGACCTGGGCATTTATCCTTCGCGAGGGATTTCAGTAACATTTGATTTTCCTCTATAGTGACTTGGTGATAAATTGCGTCATTATCAGCTTTTGAGAACATGTTGGGGTATAAATTGCCTCATTATCAACTTTTGAGAACATGTTGGGGTATTCCTCAATCCCCCACAATTGATCTTCAATGTTAACACCATTCCAGACTAAGAGAAATTTCTAAAAAAACATAACCGCCTCCCTTTGAATCTCAACAATGGGGTATACTATCTCCCTGTTAGTAGTCATACTATCATTTTTGAGGTCAATTTATAAGTGATGTTACACAGTGAAATGGGTCTGAAGGCCAGAAAGGAGGAGGGATGTGAAGATTTAGGGATGAGAGTAAGAAATGTAGAATTGATAGCACAAAAGATATGGCCAGTAATTTGAGATTCCTCCACCATGTCCAGAAGATTCTAACTCATCAAGTCAAAGGAATGTATGAACACTTCCACTGTTCAGCCATCTGGACCTGGGCATTTATCTTTTGCGAAGGATTTCAAGACCACTTGAATTTCGTCCACAATGACCTAGCAATAAATTGCCTCATT
>APFE030794474.1:115139-135076 GCA_000404065.3 Pinus taeda | reverse complement strand
CTCTGAAAACGGCTTCCGGATGAAGAAGTTATGGCTTTTTGAAGAAAAGTTGATGAAGGCGCCGACAAAGTGCGGGAATGTGCGGAAATGAAAAAAACGCCCCCTTTCCAACAAGAAAGAGACTTGAACTCAAGACCTCTACTCTCATTAATTAGCTTTGAACCAAGTGAGCTAAACAAAAAGTTTGAGAGAGAGAGAGAGAGAGGGGGGGGGCTTTGTTTTTTTTGGTCACTGAAGCTTTGGGTTGCGTGCTTGCTTGAGAAAGCTCTTTTTCCCTACAAAACAAAAAAAGACAAAACCCAACACGGACATACAAAAAAACAAACCCTTATGGCTTGAAGTTAGCTTTACCCAGAAACTAAATATTTTTCTCAATGTTTCTGATTTTCCGAGATCACACTAAGGCGCAGTGGAAAAGAGCATACGCATGAGAAAAATCCTTCCTCTCTGTTTCTAATTTGCCCAGATCGCACATAGTCGCAGGGCAAAGAGCATACGCAGAAATGAAAGGTATAGATCCGGTAAAAAAAAGAAGCTAAATAAATCGAAATAATAAACAGAGAGAAAATAACTAGAAACTGCAAATAAACATTGTATACCTCCACATCTTAAAAATGACGTAGCTAGGGCTACCAAAAACCTTTTTGCGTGAAACGAAAGGGGTTTATCATTGGAACAGATGCTCCTAATACAACAGAGCAGTCCTCTCAGCCCGAAAGCAGTCAGAAACAACAGATCTAGGAAACGACAGTCGGATGCAGTTCTACCGGCTTCAGATTTGGATCACCAACGGACGCAGCCCTCAAATAGCTCTGATACCATGTAGGAATTTACAGGGTAAGTTCCTCAGACAGAACACCAAAGGACACCGCTCACAAATAGATCACAGATCAATACACCAGTTTTTTTGACGTGGTTAAAACCCTCAAAGAGGGAAACAGTCCACGGCCTGAGCCAACGCGGCTGCTTCAGGCAATTTGTTAATAAAAGAATGAAAATTTACATAAGCTTCTCTCATGAACAGTTAACCTTCAAATGACCCTCCATGCTCTTTAAATAGAGATCATGGACCAATCGGGTGCTAAGCCACGGATCAAGTGTCGGTAATACCGAGGAGAGAATGAACCATCGGATCACTACATATCGTGACCGTCGGATTGTAAGTTACAAAAGTACATAATAAAGAAACACACTTTACCTAACTCTATACTAGACCAAGTTATACTTAACTATTTCCTATGTGTCGGAATATCCTAACATTATGGAGGATCTGGATTGCTTGGAACAACGTGTTATTTAGAGACAAAGAGACTTCGATCAGGCACCTTTATATCAAGGCAAAAAGTCTGGCAATCGAAACTATTGCTTCCAAGATTACCAAAAAAAATGATATCACTAGTCTATGGACTGAGGAAAGAGATCATAAGAAATCTACTTGACAAGATCAGTATCCCTCCAACAGTGAAAGCCTGCAGTAACCTGGGAAACACAAACAGTCACAGTTGGAAAATTCGCTTACAGCAGGACGATTTCAGCAATTGGCTTCACACAAGGAACTCCCACTCCTTATTTTTTGACGGAGCTTCCAAATCAAACCCGGGAGCTACGGGAGCAGGGGGAATTATCTACAACCCTTCAGGTGATCCCTTAATCTCTTATGAATGGGGATTGGGAATCCTCTCAAATAACCGGGGCGAAGCCCTGGCCCTCTATCAAGGCATACTTCAGTTGCAGGCCCAGGGGATCAAAATAGCCCTCATCTTTGGCAACTCTGCCATCATAATTAATTTAATGAATAGCAGGAGGCAAGCTTCCAACATTTTCCTGCAGCAAACCATCAGTCGATGCAAAGCCTTGATATCTCATGATCAGGAGTTCCATTTTTATCACATCCTTCGCTCCATTAATCGAGAAGCTGACAAAAGGGCCAGTCAAGCTTGCTCTCGGCCCAAAGGAAGCATTCTATGCAACAATGAGGACCTTCACCAGTTCATCCCTTGATTTCTATGATTGTTTTTAGCTGTCTTTTTTCAATGAACTGCGCTTCTGCAAAAAAGTACCGTGATCAAATCCACAGTAAATCCGATGCAAACTATCGCAAGTCGCAAAAAATCCATACGTATCTCTTTACAGGATATGCTATTCTTCTGAACCTAAACTATTCCTGTGATATCCGTGATCGACCATGCATCTTCCATGTGATCCGGTACTCCATAGAACTCTTCCGCCGATTATTTATTTTAGGAAGACTCCCCTTCACCTGCAAGCCCCAATCTTCATGCTCGTTGATCTCTTTTCCCCCTCTTCAGTGGCTATTAGTCGGCCTTCGATCTCTCTTAATGATCACGCCTTTTTTCCTAGGCTCTCTTATGCCCGATCCCTTCTCTCCGCTTTGATAAGGTTCGCATCTTCGATTCATTGTATCTCTGTTTTGGCCATTAACGCTTTCTATTGCCCTGTCTTAGCCCCTGAATCCAAGTCTGATATCATCTTCACACCTGTTCCCAGTGTCGCTGCAACAGCTTATGAGAGCCCTCTTCCAGTGTTGCTCCAGGCCATTTTTGAAGCTCTTTGGATGGATCGCAGTGAAGACTGCCTTCATTGTCGTGATCTTCAAGCTGAACTTGAACAAGTCAGAACGCATCAACGTCTCCTGGACAAAAAAATCGATGCTGCTTCAAGGATTATCACAACCAAATATGAGGCCGATCTCAACCTCTTCCTTCACCGCATCTCTCATTTGCAGGAGCAATTCAACGCGCTAACAAATACCTGTGCGCACATTTAGGAGTCTATTGAGATTCTCAAGTTTATGATGGACAAGATTAACGCCCCAAGTACCAGTTCCTCTAGTGCAAAAGTTGCAGCAGCTGACAACCACCCAGAGGACTCCACTGCTCGGCAGATCAATTACATAAGTATAGACTAGATGTATTGTAAAGTTAGTTTGTTTTTGTCTCAATTTATCAGAATTTACACTTGTGCTAGAACCTTTTATTCGGTTTATAAAAGCATTCCAGTGGAATGTCTCATTGTAATTCAGCTGCAAGCTCATATTGTGAGCTCTTCCAATGTAACACTGGAGCTTAGTCTCCCCTTCCTTTTTTGAATATATCTAGCAACCGACTTTGTGAAAAAAAAAACAAACTTCAAAATCCTAATCGACTCAATCATCATCATCCAACACTTGTGCAAAGAAATTTTGCCTAAGGCCAGGCATCTAGAGAACCTTCTGAAAAGAATAAGAAGTATCTTGGAGGCCATACCACGGAATAAAAAAAAGTACTTCTACATCCTTAGAAATAAAAATGAAGAAGTTGACATATGTGTTAATCAAGCCCGTTAGCTTCAAGAAGGGCAACTAGAATTGAATGGGAAATTGGGATGGTGGATTTTTCCATAATCCTAATGATTCAAACTCTGCCACAAAAGGAAACCATGATAATGGTTGACATAACAACATAACATTATAATAAGGTTAAGGGAAATATGTCAAGTTCTCAGAACAAGGGGATGTCTAGGGGCTCAATATCAAAATGGAAGTGGGGGCCCGATGAATGTTGTGCCACCCCATGTAAGATCAATGCATGCAAACAATACCTCATACAATCACTACCGAAACCACAGAATGTGAAGGACACAACACGATCTTGTAACAGACCTCTCGCACATGGAAATGATCACATCTCTATCGATGGCACTAATGAAGAGTTATGCTAGTTTCCTGTTGGACGCATGTGGGATCAAGAGTCTGCAATATGGAATGTCAAAGTTGTTTTGCACTTCCTGGTATGCTTTGCCAATTTGGGAACTTAATTGGGCAAAAAAAGCAGAGGACTCTGCCAACGAATTTGGCAAGTCTCGTGGAGTGATTTCATCTGAACTTAAATTCTAATTCTCTTCCATGTTACAAGTAAGTGATTATCTTTGTTTTAAATTTTTCATTTACTGGGGTCCTTGGACTAAGGGAGGGAGCGAGGAAGTTATTGAATATGTAGTTAGAAGATGTTTCTTTATTCCTTGTGATCTGGTTCAATCCTCGAAGGGTGAATTTGGAAGAAACTCAATAAACAAAGGGGTTGCAGTCTGTGCAAGGTTCGTGGTCCTCTTAGCAACTATTTCCCTAAGCAGGTTCATGGAAGGTTTGACCCAAAGCTATTGCATAAAATTGGGAGCCATGTCAGGTTAAAGTCTCACCTAGGGCTCAATTTAAGTGAGTACAAGCAGGATCTTGAAGGTATAAATATAGCCAAACATCTAAAGCTAGGCCATCTAGCAGAGCGGGAATGCGACAATAGTTGGAAAATAGGGAAATATCATGGGAAAGGGAGGGTTCTAAGAAGAAAAAAGGTACGTTCCTATTTACACTTGCTTGCATGATCCAAGATGTAATATGACAAAGACCGAGAACTTGGCACCAACAACAAAGAGAAGTGCACTAAATGCAAATTTAGAGAGAGAGACCTACTGATCCTGGGAAAAATGGATGCAATGCAACTAGATATGCTTGTCATGAATATGACTAACAAATATTGCTGATCTAATGAAGGAAGTCCAAGACTTGAAGGGAAAGTTGGTTAGACAAATGGATGAAATAAAGACATTATGTGCACAAGTTTGTGGCATTGCAAGACCAAATCTACACTTTGACGGTGATTAAATGGGCGGCGTTGCCACCCCAATATGAAATGGGGTCTAACTCTGAATAAAGAAGATAATCAAGCTCCACACACAACATAGGCAAGCAATGGGATCACTCTCAAACCTCAACTGGCCATTGGAAGAGGGAAGTAATAACATGCACTGATGTATGCTTGTTGCAAATTTTATGATTTGTTAGGCAATTTCTGTAGAATGTACTCCTGTAGGCATAAAATAAAATTTGAAGCACTATGCAGTCCCTCAGATGTATAAGAAATTACCACACAGGTACAAGTTGTCAGATGAACAAATGTAGCAAATTTTCTTGGGTATTTGGTGTGACCATGCACATAATTAATATAAAAACTATACTCATTCCTATTAAAAAAAAAGGCATGGGTACGCCTTCTAATAGAGGCTTCAGTGCTAACTCGAGGCATAATTGTGGCGAAGGATTTAGTAGTCAAGATACTAGGATGTATTTATGACTTGAAATTAATAATGAATAAAATGGGAGGTAAGGTTGTTACTTTCTCATTAGTTATTTAAACTTTATGAAAAAAAATTCACATCTTTGAAATTTTAAATAATATTATGAATGATCTTGTAAATAAAGGTGTAGATTTGGATGAAGGGTGATAATATAGAAGTGGGAAATTTTCATGATGTTAGGTAGTGAAATAGTGTATGTTCATTTAACTATAAATTTATCAAATAATGAGAGGGTTTTGAAAAATTAATGTAAACTTTTTAAATATGCTAAAAAATTGAGTTAAATGGATTTAGTATTTAAAATTTCTGGGTTAAATGGATCTACAATGTTTTGAGTGTGTATATTTTCTCTTTTTTCTTTTTCTTTTTTAAGTTATGGTGAATCAATAATTTATTGGAGTAATTTATGCGATACCTAAGATCAAATCTAGTGGTTGCCACTATAACACTAAGAATATATCCAATAGCCCACAAGCTAGATATACGAGGAACTTATGACTTAGCAAGAACCAAGACTCCATGGAGGATGGGGGGAGCCTACTCCTTGAGCCTTATCACAATGAGCCAAACATGTCCCTCGTTGGAATTAAAAATGGGTGGAGGGGATCACAACCAACATTTTTTCCTTTTTTGGAAGGTAAGTTAGACTACAATAAATATCTAATAATACTATATAAAACACGATCTCATAGACACAAATAATGTAGGGAGGGAAACCAAAATGTTGGTACATGTATAATAAGAGTACAATAGACAAATATACATTAAAGTGTGTAGAATTTTCCTTTGATCCCTTGCTCCTCAGCCTCCCTTGACTAACTCATAAACTGGTCTCATTCATGCAGCAAGTGGGGGCCTAGTTTAGAGGTATGTTTGTAGCATGACAAGGTAATCTAACTATTTTTTCCTCCCTTGCACCCTTGAGAGAGTCTAGTTATATGGGATTTTCGTAGATTTGTGAGGATGTATCTAGACACTTAGGGCTAAGAGAAGTTATATTTGATGGCATGTGAACCAAGCAATTACAAGTCATGCATAAGTTTAATGCTCAATTATGTGTTTTTCCCAACTCACTATGAACTTTCTTCTCAATTATGAAATAATTACTATTTCATAATTATGAAATTATGACAACATAATTATGAGAAATTACTCAATTATGTAATTTCATCCCTATAACATCTAATAAATTCCTTGTAAGACCTATACGAGCAAAAACAAGCGTGAAAGGGGATGCATTCTTGCTAGCAACTAAGGTAGGTTGAACTAGGTTCTCTCTCCTAAAATGAAGTGGCAAATAGAGTTATAATATTTTCCCCTAAATCAATTAGAACATTTGGAGCAAGAATACCATTAATATGAACTAAAATAATTGGGTTGCCAAGATCGATGTATTTTTTCTATGATTTTTTTTCTTGGCCTGATTTTTGTTGATTTCCCAATGAATTAAATAGTTTTTGGTTATATTTTCATCCTATTAGGTTTCTTCAAGCAAAGTTCCCTAACAGTGCTGGCATAAATTAGGATGTCTTTGACGAATTGTAATTAGGGAAATTTTATACAAACATTCTTTAATTCTATAATCAAATCAATTTACAATGGACAATTGGTTTTTCCAAGCTTAGCCTCTCTAGATAGGGAGGTAGACTAGATGATTGGTGAAGCTCTAAATATGGAGAATTATGTTTTATTTTAATATCATTTTTTATTTGATCTAGAGTTGTCTCCTTTGATTCTACTTCTTGAATGATTACGAGATAGTTCTTATTTTTATTAAGCACCTTTCTTTATCTTAATTGAATATCTTGTAATTCCATAAGAGTAAACAAGTATATAGGAAAGGGTTGTAACTCAATATTAAAAAAAAGTGAGCTATCTTATTATTTATGTTAGGGTTTGGCTAAGAAGGTAATTGTGTAAGCCTTGGAGGTTGATGATCCAGGTGGATATTGGTTGCCACCCACTATTCCACCTATAACTCCAGTTGGTTTTATCAGTTTCCTTGTTTATAGTAGCATTTACTATTTTTAGCAGTTTTTCGTCTTTTGAACTTTTGGAGCAATTTTGACCCCCTAGACGATGTTTTTTTAGGTTCACAACAAACATATACCTTCTATGGAAAATCTTGTAGTACTCGAAGAGATCTTTCCAATGAGGTATCGTACACACCAAACGAAGATAATATGACCAAGTTACGACCCCGGGAAGTTGGCTACCCAACTAACCCCAACGGGGCCCACAAACTCTTGGTGTTCCATCTCATGGGGTTAGGGTTTTGGTTGTTTAGGGTTTTCCCTTGTTGTTCAATAATAAAAGGGCCCTTGAGCCTCATTGTAACATGGTCCAGTTGCATGTAGCCGCCACAACTCTTCTCAGAGATAAGCTACCATTGCTCAAGCTAGTTTATTTCCATTTGTGTTGTAGGAATTTACAGGGTAAGTTCCTCAGATAGAACACCAAAGGACACCGCTCACAAACAGATCATAGATCAATACACCAGTATTCTTGATGTGGTTAAAACCCTCAAAGAGGGAAACAATCCACGACTGGAGCCAACGCGACCACTTTAGGCAATTTATTAATAAAAGAATGAAAATTTACATAAGCTTCTCTCATGAACGGTTACCCTACAAATGACCCTCCATGCTTTTTAAATAGAGATCATGGACCAATCAGGTGTTAAGCCACAGATCATGTTGAGAATAGCAACAAGAAATGCTAAAAATAGAAATGCTAAAAATAACATTAAGAATATTCCAATTTTAATAGTCTCACCAACTGTTTGTAAAATAATTAATTAATTCATCTTGGATTAATTAGTTGGATAAATTCAAGCTAGAAGTCTTTATGAAGTCATGCAATAGTTATCCCTTAAATTAAGAATATTAACCCTTAATTAAGGAGATAAAGATGAGCTATAACTGAGTTGTAATTAGTTAGCTCAGTTAACTGTGTTATGTCTAGTTAAATTAGTTCCAAACAGTTTGAGGAACTAATTGTGAGTTCAGTCAGTTAATGCATGCATGCATCAAACTAGTGTACCCTAGATAATTGAAGAGTCTCTCATCATTAACTCATGCATGTCTATTAAGAGAAAGTCCCAGTTGAGATTAAATATAGGGACAATGTACTATCAATTGCATGAGTTTTCCTATAAAGGAAACTCATCCATGCAAAAGGAAGAAGGTTCCTTGAGGATTTCACAGTTTTACAGGGTATGAGATTAGTGTGAGTGATCAATGTTACACTTGGTAATAGTAGGATCGCCCAGGAGAAACAGCGCAAGGAAATAGGAGGCTTGGGGGCAGAGGAGAAGGTTTATGAGAAGCCTTGTTTGCCTGTGAGCATCCAGGAGGATTGTACTAAGAGCTGGCTAGCTGTGAGACCTAAGGCTTTGTATAATTTTGATGTATTTCCACCTTGTATGATAATACAGCTAGTGGGGTTTTTAACTGAGGCTTTCCCCTGAGTATTTTCTATGTTTCATGTGCATTGATTCTTCTTCTTATGGTTATATGCGTTCAGCTTTGATTCAACTCGATCTTTAAGCTTCCACAAGTTTGATAGTAGAAGTAGATTATTGTATTTTTCTTTGGTATATTGCATTATCGAGTTAATTTACAGTCAGGTTTTCTACAGAGATCTCAGAGGTATATTTGTATAGAATTTGCAGGAAATTCTACATGGTATCAGAGCAAAGGTGATCGAAGCTGTGAACAGTATGTTGAGAAGAGAATTTGAAGTTTGAAGTTCGGTGTTGCAGGTGCAAATCAAATTCATATCATACTTCAATTGAAATGGGACATTATGCGACTAATTGCCCATCGATGAAGTCCAAGAAGGGATCCTCAGAAGGATCGGAAGGTGAGGCATTAACCTCTCAATTCGAAATGGACTTTACCCTAATCGCATGCATGGGGTCATCGATGATGGGTTGTGTTTGGTATCTTGACAGTGGAGTCTCATTCCACATGACCGACGATAAAAGTTTATTCAGTACCTTAGAGGAGAAATACCTCAAGAGGTGCATAGAGATGGGTGACGATGAAAGGTATAGTGTTTCAGGAGTGGGCATGGTTGCTTTTCAGAGGGAGCATGGAGCTCTTATCACCTTGACTGCTATGAAGTATGTTCCTGGACTGAAGAAGAATTTGGTATCGATCATGATGTTGCAGGACAAAGGCTAAGATGTTGTCTTCAGTAAGGGAAAGGTTTTCCTTAGACACATCATCACGAGACAGGTGAAACAGATCGGTTCACAAGTCAAGAACTTGTATTCTCTTGAGGTTCAAGATGCATGCAAAGCCTTCAGGAGCAAGGCAAATGTTAGAGACTTGGTGGTTGAGAGGGAGAGTAAATTATCTCTCAACATGCAGCCCCAAAAGAAATCTCAGACAATTGTGGAGGAGCCTCAATTGGAGATGATGAGAGGAGACCGAGTGGAGGCATCCACTCATGCAGAGACCTCTAGTAGGGGGAAATTTCAAGCCAAGTTGGTAGAGGGATCACATGCAGCCATACCTCCCGGTGTGAGGTGGGGTGATGTGAAGTGATAGTCCCAAGAAGGCTGAAATTGGGCAGGGTTCATTGAGAGGCTTTATCTCATGGATTGTACCTTGCTACGGGAGCCCAAAGTAAATAGTAGCGGGAGGAATCAGTAGGATTGATGCAGTCAGAGACTTTGATGATAGATGCATCATATTGATTCAGGTTGGATATTTTTTTGTTTCTGGAGTTGCTGGAGCAACAACACTAGGGAAAAGTGTTGCATGCAAAAGATTCCAAAGGTTCAGGATCGGGATCGAGTTGAATTCCTTTCTTGTTGAGAGGGAGTGTTGAGAATAGCAACAAGAAATGATAAAAATAGAAATGTTAAAAATAACATTCTGAATATTCCAATATTAATTTGTCCTTGAATTAAAATTCGAATTTAGTCTCACCAACTGTTGGAAAAATAATTAATTAATTCATCTTGGATTAATTAGTTGGAGAAATTCGAGCTAGAAGTCTTTGTGAAGTCATGCAATAGTTATCCCTTAAATTAAGGAGATTATCCCTTAATTAAGGAGATAAGGATGAGTTATAACTGATTTATAATTAGTTAGCTCAATTAATAGAGTTATGTCCAGTTAAACTAGTTCCAAACAGTTTATTGATACATCGATCTAAATTCATTGGGAAAAAGCTGCGCTGCTGCAACCCTAGCCGCGCCGACTGAAGCGATTTCCTTCACGCGTCCTCCCCCATGGAGCCTGGAGGTGGCCCTGCGGCCCCTCCTTCCTTACCTTCGGAGCTCGAAGCATTCAAAAACCTGGTTGATGCTGCAGGAAAATGCCAGCCAACAGGCCCGCAGCAAAAGTTCGTTAAAAAATTGGACAGTATCCCCAAGGTGACCCTGCCGGTGGAGGAAACCTGTAAATCAGCTCTGAATCTCGCAAAAAGAGGCCTCATTGGCCAGTTTACCGGACTGTGGCCATCCCCTAAAGCAGTCGAAGAATGGGCTAGAAGAAATTGGCTACCTCTGGTTAACGAAGGAATAAAGAGTTACTTCGTAGGCAAAGGGTTCTTCGTCTTCTTATTTGAAAATGTAGAGGACAGAAGCTTGATCTTTAGAAATGGGCCATACTTCATGGGCCCTCAAGGCCTCTATTTGAACAAATGGACCCCAGATTTCGACCCAACACAAGATGTGCCCAAGGCTGTTCCTGTCTGGGTGCGCCTCCCGCATCTTCCCCTTCATTGCTGGAGCCAAAACTCACTGCAATCCATTGACAATGCACTAGGAAGGTTCATAGATCAGGCCCAAAGGAAGGACCAATCCTCCTGCGCTCAGATTTCTGTGGAGGTTGATCTGGAAATAGGACTACCCGAAGCAATTTAGATAACGGTGGCAGACTGGACATATATCCAAGAGCTCGACTATGAACAACTGCCTTTCAAGTGCCGACACTGTCATGAGTACGGGCACTTTGCAAGATACTGCAAAAAGATAAATGAGGAGACAACAGAGAAGGAAAGGGGAGAACAATGGAAACAGGAAAAGAAACCAACAAACAACAGACAGAGCAACAAAAATAAGGCCAAAGAGACAGAGAATAAAGCAGGTAATGGAAATACAAGCAGTCAAAACATCGGGAGCAGAGACACAACCAGAAATGAAGGGGACAAAAACCCCTTTCAAATCCTCACACCGCCTACAGATCCTCCAGAGGTAGAGAAAGAGGATCCACCTCAGCTGGAGAATAACGACATCATAGATCCAGGTAATAACTCAAGCCCTACCCCAAGCAATATTTCCTCCCCTACCTACGCTGATATTATCAAACAAAAGAAGAAAACCACAGAGAATGTGGGCTCATCAGATGATGAAACATTTGAAAGGACAACAAAAAAGGTTGGACGAAGAACAAACAGGGAAAATAGAGAAGAGGAGTCAGAAAGACAAAAAACCCTCGGCAGTCAAGCCACCATAGAAATGACACTTGGGAGGAATACCAGACCTAGGGCCCTCAAAGGAGGAGGGCCAGCTCCTATAAGTGGTAAATGATGCAGCTGATCTCTTGGAACTGCAAGGGTTTGGGGAATCCCACAAAAGCAGAAGCCATAAAAGATATTTTGAAAATGGAACCCACAGACATCCTCATGCTCCAAGAAACAAAAGTAGAAGGGGAGATCCTTCTAGGTACCTGTAACACCAAATGGAAATTCGACTCCGGAAATGTTGTGAGTGCAAGAGGCACGACTGGAGGAATAGGCACATTCTGGGCAAAAAATTCCTTCACCCTAGAAAGATCATTCGAGACCCAGCATTGGATATATACAGAACTACGACATATAGCAAGCAATCTCAGCATAGCCTTGTTTAATATGTATGTTCCTGTCCACTATGAGGAAAAGAGAGAATGCTGGAAGACTCTATCAGAGTTTTTAGATCACAGCAATCTCAGAAACATAATTATAGGAGGTGACCTGAACATAATTTTTGATCCTAAAGAGAAAAGAGGAGGGACTTACTCAAGAGACCCTTTTCTAACCACAGTGGAGAACATAATACTACAGAGGGAATTAGTAGACTTCAAGCCAGTTAAAGGAAAATACACATGGACCAATAACAGAACAAGAGAAAATCATATTGCGGCAAGGTTGGATAGATTTCTTGTCAGCAGCTCTATAATGATGGGGAAAAGAATAGTCATAAACAAGATCCTTCCAAAGCTTAGTTCGGATCACAAACCTGTACTCCTCTGCCTGAAAGAAGAAGAGGATCTTGGACCCCTCCCATTTCGCTTCAGTCCTCTCTGAGCGGAAAGGGAAGGATTCATGGAAACAGTCCAAGCAGCTTGGAGCACAGAAGTCTCAGGCTCCCCAAGCTATGTTTGGGAGCAAAAAATAAAAAATACAAAGAAGGCTCTTAAAGAGTGGATAAAGAAACCTATGAAAACTCCCACCAGTAAGAGGAAAGAGGCTGTCACACAGCTGGAAGAAATTCAATTTGATTTGGAAGAGAAAGACATTCATTCCATGGACTTATACCAAGACAAAATTGCACAAAGGAATACATATTGTTCTTTTAGAAGTGAGGAAGAGTACTGGTGTCTAAAGTCGCAGCCTGTGGCTTAAAGCTGGGGACAGAAATACCACATACTTCTATAAACATTTTAGGGCTAGACTCAGCCGAAACCATATAGCATAAATCATCTTACCTAATGGACAGGTGTGTAAAGGATTCGCCCAAATCAAGGAAGCTGTTGTAAATCACTTCCAAAATCTACTTACAGCAGAAAAGGAGGGGAGTGAGGACGATACACTAGAGTTCCTCGCTAACATTCCAAAGCTAATAAGTGCGGAGGATAATGAAAACCTCATGAGCTCAGTAACGGAAGAAGAAGTATTCAACATTGTGTGGTCTATGGAGCCTGAAAAAGCGCCAGGACCAGATGGTTTTACTATCCATTTCTATAGAATCTGCTGTGCATTAGTCAAACCAAAGCTCCTCAGAATGATACGTGGATTCATGAGAAAGGCAAGGATAGGGGGCATAATCAACTCAACCTTTCTTGCCTTAATTCCTAAGGAGATAAATCCAAGATCTTTTGATAGGTACAGGCCGATATCTCTATGCAATGCGTCCTACAAGATTGTGTCCAAACTTCTGGCGAGCAGAATCAAGCCTCTCTTGCAAAAGCTCATTTCTCCAGCTCAGGGGGGATTTATGAAAGGAAGACACATTCTGGACAATGTTATCCAATTCCAAGAAGATTTGCACTCGAGCCATTCGCGCAAAGAACAAGGTATGCTTATAAAACTGGACATGTGTAATGCTTTTGATAGAGTTAATCGCTCTTTTTTGTATAGGGTCCTCACAGCCTTCGGTTTCAATCAAGAGTTTATAAATCTAATCAAATCATGTCTAGAAAAGATCTGGATAGACCCTATGATAAACGACAGACCAACATATTTCTTCTTAGCCATCAGGGGACTGAGGCATGGTTGCCCTTTGTCTCCATTTCTTTACATACTGATGACAGACTCTCTGAGTAGAAAATTAACTTTGGAAAAACAAAATGGAAACCTCCCAGGAATCGGGATTGTGAAGGAAATCGACCCAATGAACCACGCGTCTTTTGCTGATGACTCATTGTTGCTTGGGGGCACATCTCTTCGAATTGCGAACTCCTTCAAAATCATCCTCAAAAAGTTTTGAAATATCTCTGGAGCGTTAATCAGTGAAAGGAAAAGTGTTGTCTATGGGTGGAACACAGATCAACAGACAATCAACAGAATCGCCAGCGACCTGGGTTTTAATGGGTACGCAGATTGGGACAATTCAAATACTTGGGTCTTCCAATAACAAAGGGATCCAACAGGAATCAACTATGGGAAGAGGTGATCTCCAAATTTAAGAAAAAGATCACAGGATGGGGGGGTTATTGGCTCACCACAGGAGGCAAACTCACGCTCATTAGAGTTGTACTCTCGGCACTACCCATGTACCGGGCCTCCTTAATGCTAGCTCCAAAGAAAATCTCAGATCAGATCTCCAGTCTTATGCGAAATTTCCTGTGGAATGGAGGGAGAGGAAATGATAATAGATTTCATCTGATAAATTGGGAAACAACGAAAAGACCTATGGAGGAAGGAGGACTCCAAATACGAGATCCTCTTCTAGCAAATATAGTGCTGGGATGCAAATTACTGTGGCAGATGCTCGATGAGCCTAGTCACCCTGTCAGCCTGATATTAAAATACAAATATTTCAAACATCAGTCAATCAGATCCTTCATTCCGGAGAAAGCCCCTAAAGGAACGCAAGCCTGGAAGTTATGCAACAAAGGTATTGAATTCTTCAAAACCCACCTGTTCAAAATTCTTGGGAACGGTAAAAACACTCTGTTATGGAAAGACAGAGTCACGGGACACCCTCCCCTCAAAGAAAATAGTGAAATTACAGAGATAATAGTATGGCTACGGTCAAAAGGAATCCGTAAGATTGAAGACACTGCTGGATGGGATAACAGAGGAGAGTGGCAATGCTGGAATTTCCCCAAGGCACCAGCGCAACTCGACGCACAGCTTCACACCCTTAAAAAGGCGATTTCAGACTTCGCTCCAGTCCATAGAGATGAAGAAGACTCCTGGGGATGGGGAAAGACAGGTGTGTACACAACAAGGCAAGGATATCTACAATTGCAAAGCAAAAAGAACTCGCCTCATCCGAAAGAAGTATGGAAACAGGTATGGGACAGTTTTAGCATTCCCAAGATCAACTTTTTCTTCTGGACTTTGTTCCATAATAAGATCTTGATCGGAGAAAACCTGTGCAAGAGAAACATAGCAGGCCCCCACCGATGTGTTCTATGCAAAAATGCTCAGGAAACCACAGATCACTTGTTTATCAATTGTGAGTATGCCAAGAAGGCCTGGAATATTTTTCTGACAGGAACAAATGTGAGACCCTCAGCTCAATGTACGATAGCAGAAATGTTCACCTCTTGGAAAGCCAGCTACCCACATAATATTGCTGGCAAATCTCCATGGTTCAAGATATGGATCGCTGCTCCAAAATATCTATGCTGGAAGCTCTGGCTTGCCCGGAACGAAATTATCTTTAACCAAAATGAAATAGCAGCAGAAAAGGTGGCAGAACAGGCAAAGAAACTCCTTCTTGAAACCCTGAACTATTCTTCAGTCAAAGAGGACAATTCCCTTCGAACAGAGGAAAAGGCCTGGCTGGACGGTTTCTCATTCACTACCAGACCTTCAGAAATTACTCGACCAACCCACAAGGAAAGATGGTAGGTCCGAGACCCCGAGGATAGATTTCAGCAGTGGTATAAATCCCAGGGCAAGTGCGCTATCTTCTTTGACGACGCTTCTAAAGGCAATCCAGGCACTTCAGGTGCAAGAGGGGTAATTTATTATCCGAGCGGAGAAAATGAAGATTTCAGTTGGGGAAAAGGAACGAAAACCAACAACCAGGCAGAAGTTCTTGGTCTCTTAAAAGCCTGCCAATTAGCCAGGAAAGAAAGCCAAAGAGAAATCATCATTTTTAGGGACTCAGAACTGCTGATAAAGGCATTAAGAAGCAAGGAAGAGTTAAAGGATCCTCTGTTAAATAAACAGCTCTCAAGAGTGAACAGAATTCTGAAGGACTTCTCCTCGGTGGAAACATTTCATATCCTCAGATATTTAAACAAGGAGGCGGACAGATTGGCAAACACAGGCTGCACTCAGCAAAGTGGAATGATCAGCATAAATGCAGGAGCTTTGAAATTGGCAATCATCCCTTAACTGGGAGAGGTGCTCATGTAAATTCATGAATTGTAATTCGGTTGATTAGGCTTTGCCCAACCTGGAATTCTCAATAAAACACAACCGTTTTAGTTAAAAAAAAATAAAAAATAGTTCCAAACAGTTTGAGGAACTAATTGTGAGCTCAGTTAGTTAATGTATGCATGCATCAAACTAGTGTACTCCAGATAACTGAAGATTCTCTCATCATTAACTCATGCATGACTATTCAGAGAAAGACCCAGTTGAGATTAAAGACATGGACAATGTACTATCAGTTGCATGAGTTTTCCTATAAAAGAAACTCATCCATGCAGAAGGAAGAAGGTTCCTTGAAGATTGCGTAGTTTTACAGGGTGTGAGATCAGTGTGAGTGATCAGTGTTACACTTTGTAATAGTAGGATCACCCAGGAGAAACATCGCAAGGAAATAGGAAGCTTGGAGGGCAGAAGAAAAGGTTTGTGAGAAGCCTTGTTTGCCTGTGAGCATCCAGGATGATTGTACTGAGAGCTGACTAGCTGTGAGAGCTAAGGCTTTGTATAATTCTGATGTATTTCCACCTTTTATGATAATACAGATAGTGGGGTTTTTAGCTAAAGCTTTCCCCTGAGTATTTTCTGTGTTTCATGTGCATTGATTCTTCTTCTTATGGTTATATGTGTTCAGCTCCGATTCAACTCGATCTTTAAGCTTCTGCAAGTTTGATAGTAGAAGTAGATTATTGTATTTTTCTTTGGTATATTGCATTATCGAGTTAATATATAGTCAGATTTTCTATAGAGATCTCAGAGGTAGATTTGTAGAGAATTTGCAGGAAATTCTACAGATCAAGTGTCGGTAATACCGAGGAGAGAATGAACCGTAAGATCACTTCATGTCTAGAACATATGGTGACCGTCAGATTGTAAGTTACAAATGTACATAGTAAAGAAACACACTTTACCTAACTCTAAACTAGACCAAGTTATACTTAACTATTTCCTATGTGTCGGAATATCCTAACACCCCCCCTTAAGAACAACTTGGGATAGGATTGAATGATGTATAAATATGACACAATAGGAGAAGGAAGGAGGCATTAGATCCTATCCCCCCTTAGTGACAACTTCCTGAACTCCAACCATAAATCGAAGTTTAGTAAACTTCGCCTCTGTGAGAGCCTTTATAAAGATGTTTGCAACTTGATCATCAGTTGAACAATATTGCACTTCAAGAACATGGTCATGAATGAGCTTTCTAACGAAGTGCATGTGTAGTTCAATGTGTTTGTTGCGCTGATGTTGGACTGGATTTTTGCATAGTTGAATGGCACTTTGATTATCACACCAAAGTGTAGTTAGATGCTACTGTTGAAAAACCAAACTCTGACAGGATCTGACGAAGCCACAAGGCTTCCTTACTAGCTTCTATGGCACCATGATACTCTGCTTCTGCTGAAGAAAGAGAAGCGACACTTTGATTCTTGCAAGCCCATGTAATAGGTCCAAAACCAAGAGTGAAGACATAACCTGTAGTAGACTTCTGATCATCAGGGTCACCAACCCAATTAGAATCAGCGAAACCAACCAATAGAGGAGATTCTTCTACACTGTAATGAATCCCAAGCTAAACTATACCTCGAACATAATGAAGTATTCTTTTAGCTGCTTTCCAATGACTTTCATGTGGGTTTTGCATAAACCGAGCAATAAGGCCAACAACAAAGGAAAGGTCAAGACGGGTATGGGCCAGACACAAAAGTTTTCCTACAAGCTGACGGTATAAGGTAGAATCAACTTCAGGGGAAGTACAACTGATTGAAAGGGAGAAGGGGTTGGCTTACAATCTTCCATGTGAAAGTGGCATAGAATATCACATGCATACTTGGACTAGGAAAGGGAAATACCTTCATTGGATTGCAAGACTTGAAGACCAAGAAAATAATGGAATTTCTAAGTCTGTCATTTCAAACTTCTTTTTAAGGTTGGACTTCACATGGTTTATAAGGTTGGAATCACTACCAGTAAGGATAAGATCATCAACATAAAAAAAAAAGAATGATAAGAGACTTACCCACTTTCTTGGTGTAGACAATATTGTCAGAATGACACCTAGAAAAGCCAATATCTAAAAGAAAGCTATCCATTTTGGCATACCAAGCCCAAGGGGCTTGCTTGAGACCATAAAGGGATTTCTTAAGCCGACATACAAGGCTGGAGTCTGTTTGTATAAAGCTAGTAGGTTGTCCCATATAGATTTCTTCATGCAAAAAGGCAGATTTAACATCCATTTGATGGACTCCCCATTTGAAAGAGGCAGCAAGGGAAAGAACAAGGCGGATAGAGTTCATTTTGGCAACATGGGAGAAGGTTTTAGTATAGTCAATGCCTTAAACTTGTGAAAAACCCTTAGCAACAAGACGAGCTTTATGTTTATCAACTTTTCCATCTGGTCCATACTTGGTTCTGTAAACTCATTTCCATCTAACAAGTTTTCATCCCTTTGGAAGAGGAACAAGATCCCATGTTTCATTTGCCAATAATGAACGATATTCTTCATTCATAGCTATGTCCAAATCTAGATGGTCTGAAGCTTCTGTAAAGGTGTCAGGATCATAGTTCGCTGGAGCTTGAGCCAGTAAAGAAGAGGCTCTATCGAACTGAGAACGTGTATGTCATTGATCTGTAGGATTACCTGCAAGAGCACCTGCTGCATCCCGAGTAGCACAAACCCATTTTGGAAGCCGAGGAGTTGAAGGAGAATCCTGATAAGGTGGGGGAGGATTGTCATCCTCGCTGTCATCATCTGAAGAAGAAATATTTTCAGAAGTAGAAGGGCTAGAGAGAGGTGGCACATCCGTCAAACTAGGCTCGTAAGTCGATATATTTTCAACAAACTTTACATCTCTTCTAATGATAACATTTTTGGACTTAAGTGGAATAAGTCTATATCCAACAAAAATGCATTTTTCACTCTTAGGTTCTAAATATTTATGTTTCTCATCTGGAATATGGGCCCATGCTTCACTTCCAAAAACGCGAAAGTGACTTACATCTGGTTTAATTGAGCTCCTTGCTTCTTCTGGAGTGATATTCTTTAAAACCTTAGTAGGAGTTCGATTTATTATGTAGTTTGCACATTTAATTGCTTCTGCCCAAAAATTAAGACTAAGTCCTTTAGATTGAAGCATACAATTAGCAATTTCTTTTAAGGTGCGATTCTTCCTTTCAGCTACACCATTTTGTTGTGGAGTATATGGAACAATATGTTGCATTTGAATTCCATTCTTAGCGCAAAAGTTGATGAATTTGTTGTTAACATATTCTCCACCATTATCAGATCTTAGCTTAAGAATTTGATGTCCAGATTGTTTCTCAACAAAGGCCTTAAAGGCCAAGAACATGTTAAAGACTTCACTCTTGAGTTTTAATAAGTATACCCAAGTGCGTCTAGAGAAATCATCAATGAAAGTTAAGAAATACTTGTAGCTAGAGAATGAAACAACTAGAAGTGGACCACATAAACCACTATACACAAGTTGTAAAGGGGCTAAGGTGTGCCAAGAGGCACGTTTTTCAAAACTATCCCGATGATGTTTTCTGAGTACACATCCGGAACAAACACCATCTCTGCAAGATACCATAGGAAGACCTGTCGCCATATTTTATTTACATAGATTTTGAAGGGAATGATAGTTTAAGTGACCAAATTTCTCATGCCAAAGTTTTCTCACTTCATCATTATGAGCAACAAATACTGAGGGAAGCGTTAATGACCCAAAGTTGTTAAACTTATACAACCTTGTAGAATCATCAACAAAGCTAGTAGCTAAAATCTATTTAGGATCTCATAGGTCCTTAATTAAAACATCGTGAGGTGAAAATTGAACGATTTACCTTCACCTGAATGAGTTATCTGATATACAGATAGAAGTTTGCAGGATAAGGTTGGAACACATAATACATCATTAAATTAACCATTGTCTAGATGAATAGTTCCAGTCCCTACAACACTAAGAGATCTATCATCACCA
>APFE030794474.1:100694-114789 GCA_000404065.3 Pinus taeda | reverse complement strand
TAAAGAAGAAAACAGGGCTTTGTTTTTGGCCATGTGATAAGAAGCTCCAGAATCAATGAGCCACTCATGAGAATGAGAAGAAGAAGATACATTTAGTGCATAACCAAACCGAGATGCTTGACACCCACATGTAGAAAGTGTTATTCCTGAAGATGAAGTTGAAGTTGAAGAGTGCTCCAAATGGATGTTATGCTTCTTCATTGTTGCTTCCAAGGCTTCCATCTTCTTAAAGCATTTGGATTCTATGTGGCCATCTCGATTACAAAAGTTGCAATGTTTATCAGTCTTCTGCCCTTTGTTTTTATTTGCCTTATCATTTTGTTGAAATGATTTTTCATTTTGAAACTGAAATTTCTTTGGACTGTTGTTTGGTTTAGGACCATTCTTTTTAGTAACTGCTTCTTATGATTCTTTGAATTTGGTTTCTGCTGGGCGGCTAAGGCTTTCTTAGAAGAGTTTCCAAGATTAAGAAGACCAAGATGTAAGAGTTTTTCTTGTTCTCTTATTAAAAAATCACAAAAGGCATCAAGGAGGGGACCTTGTAGTCTTGTCCTTGAGAAATAAATGCTTCTCTAGTAGAATGGAAGGTGGAAACAAACACAGAGTAGGCTGGTCCCAAATTAGTAAGAATGGAATAGATAAGGCTACCATCTTCTTTCTTAACCTTAACACCTTCCAAGAGAAGTCTAAGGGTCTGGAACTTGGAAAAAAAATCTTTAATGGAAGAAAAATTATTGGGGCCCAACGTAAGCAACTCATTTTTGAGTTGATGGGCTCTAATTTCAGTTTTAATTCCAAAAACTTTAGTGAGCTGTTTCATTGCTTCATTAGGGGTATCAAGTTCTGCGATATGGAATATAAGGTCTGGAGAAATAGACATCCATATCAACCGACGTGCTTGATCTTGTCTATTTTCCCATTTGGTTGCCTTATCTTCATCTTAGGTTTAGTTTCTTGGCCCGAGACTATTCTCTAAAGACCTTTACTTCTAAGTAAATCCACAGTGTAGGACCACCATTGGAAGTAGTTGGTGCTATCAAGAATAACTTGTCATGGACTTTCCATTTTAATAGAAACTGAAGTTGTAGATGCTGAAACTAAGTGTTTCAATGGAAAGGTCTCGAAAAATTAGGCTAATTAAAAAAAAACAGCTTTGAAAATGGCTTTCAGATGAAGAAGTTATGGCTTTTTGAAAAAAGTTGTTGAAGATGCCGACAAAGTGTGTGAATGTGCGGAAATGAATGATAATGTTATATTTAAAACCCACCGCCTCCCCACCCACCCTTCCAAACTTAATCTAATTAGCTCACTTTAAAAAAATATTTTATGTGACTCACTTTTATAAATAAGTGAAAGTCACTTTTACAATGGTACTTTATGAGCTACCCACTAAATTGTAACTAAATAAAAGATAAAGAGAATTTAGAATTTTAAGTGACTCACCTTTTATAATGGGTGAGAACACTTTACATAAAGTAACTTTAAAACATAAGTTTCATGTGTTTTTTGAAAAAGTAACTCAACAAAAAGAAAGACTTGAACTGAGGACCTCTATTCTCATAAAGTAACTTTGGACCAAGTGAGCTAGTTTAAAATGTTAGTAATTTTTGGAAAAGAGGAAGGGTTTTTTTTTTTTAGTCACTGAAGCTTTAGGGTGAGTGCTTACTTGAAAAAGCTCTTTTTGCCTACAAAACAAAAAGCCACACAACCCAACACAGACATGCAAAAAAAACCAAACCTTATGGCTTGAAGTTAGCTTTCACCGGAAACTAAATATTTTCCTCAATGTTTCTGATTTTCCTAGATCATACTAAGGCGCGATGGAAAAGAGCATACGCATGAGAAAAATCCTTCATTTTTGTTTCTAATTTACCTAGATCGCACAGAGTCGCAGGGCAAAGAGCATACGTAGAAATGAAAGGTATAGATCTGGTAATAAAAAATAAAGAGATAAATAAACCGAAATAAACAAAGAGATAAATAGCTAAAACTACAAATAAAGATTGTATACCTCCAGATCTTAAACATGACGTAGCTAGGGCTACCGGAAACCTTTTCGCGTGAAACAAAAGGGGTTCCTCACTGGAACAGATGCTCCTAACACAATAGAGCAGTCCTCTCAACCCAAAAGCGGTAAAAAATAATAGATCTAGGAAATGACAGTCGGATGCAGTTGTATCGGCTTTGGATTTGGATCACCAATGGATGCGGCCCTCAAATAGCTCTGATACCATGTAGGAATTTACAGGGTAAGTTCCTCAGATAGAACACTAAAGGACGACGCTCACAAACAGACCACATACCAATATACTAGTGTTATTGACGTGGTTAAAACCCTTAAAGAGGGAAATAGTCCACGGCTTGAGCTAACGCGACCACTTCAGACAATTTATTAATAAAAGAATGAAAATTTACATAAGCTTCTACCATGAACGGTTACCCTACAAATGATCCTCCATGCTCTTTAAATAGAGATCATGGACCAATCGGGTGTTAAGCCATAGATCAAGTGTCGGTAATACCGAGGAGAGAATGAACAGTCGTATCACTTCATGTCTAGAACATATCGTGACCGTCAGATTGTAAATAGATATACATAGTAAAGAAACACACTTTACCTAACCCTAAACTAGACCAAGTTATACATAACTATTTCCTATGTGTTGGAATATCCTAACATCTGTATGTAAGCATCAATTCTTTGATATCAATGAAATGAAGTTTTATTGCTATTGCATCTATGTGTTTATGTGTATATCTATATTTGGTTGCATTCCTGCATAAGTCTGGATTAGTGGTATCATATCAATCTTATCTTTCTTTGTTTTTCTTTGCATGTCCCCAACGAGGTTAGGGCTCAAACTAGTTGAACCTTTGCAAGACCACCCTCGCAAACCCCAACGACCTCTCATGATGGAAGAAAAGAAAGATGAGGGGGCAAGAGATCCTTTCAAAATATTGCTCGAGGAAGTCCTCGAGCGACAAAGGAATGCGATGATGGATAAATTTTCCCAGATCCTTTGGCGACTACCTATCAACAAAGCATCTTCATCTAGTAGCCAATCTGGAGGCGCCACTCCTTTTAAGGTACAAGTTAACTTTGACATTCCCATATTTGAAGGCCAGATAGATGCAGACATTGTAGATAGATGGTTAAATACGTTGAAAGGTTATTTTTTAGTTCATGACTTTTCTAATCGAGAAAATATTACTTTTTCATTCCTCAAAGTTGCCCCATATGTCAAGGATTGATGGGAAACCTACTGTGAACAAAAGGACGAGAGGGAATCCTCACTATTTTCAGTTGCACCCACTTGGAATTATTTCCTAGACACCAACAAGGAATAATATTACCCTGTCAAGGGCTATGAAGATAAATACATAAAGTGGACCACACTACTGCAGGGAAGGGACCAAGATGTACCAGAGTTTACAAATGTTTTCCATACCCTTCACATGAAGTTGGGTATCAAGGATTTTAAGCGGTATTTGGTACTCAAGTATCGCGTCTATCTACACAAATACATGCAGGATGAGATGGAGGTCCTAGACATCTCCTCACTTGGAGCTACATATCACTATGTTGTCAAGATCGAGCATAAATTTAAATAAAATAAACGATACTTTGGATTTGTGAATATGGAACAAGGGAAAGGCACCTCCAAACCATAGAAAAAAGGAAAAATCCAAGGTGGGGTGACCCAAGACAACCTACCGAAGCCGTAAGCAAAGAAAAACACAACGAAGACAAAGAAGGACATAGGGAAATGGTGTGAGTTCTATGAGAGCCCCACTCACAACTCAAGTGAGTGTTGAACCAAGCAGTCATTGGTGGCTGAACTAAAGTCGTCTGAATCAGATGCATATTCTCACTTCGAGTTAGAAACCAGCAAGAGGAATGACAAAGGGAAGCAAATTATTGATGCGGAGCCTAGTGCCACAATTGCCACCACCAAGATCTAGAAGGATGAGCCCGAAGATCTAGAGAAGGGGGGGGCAACTCTTCCACTCATAGATGTGGGTGACGGGTTCTCTGCTATAGTTCATTGTCAATAGTGGGAGCCAAAAGAACCTCATTTAAGGAGAGTTTGTGAAGCAGCTGGGCCTACCAACCACACCACACCTGCAATCGTACATCATCGAGTGGCTTCACCAAGGGAGAGATCTTCGCATCAGCCAATAGTGCCTTCCCTACAACATCAAGGCCTTCACAGATGAGGTATTGTGTGATGTTGCTCCTCTTGTAGTTTGTGATGTGTTACTAGGCCAACCATACTTATGGAAATGACATGTTGTGTATGAGTCTAGGCCTCGCCCTATGACTATTACTTTGGGCAATAAGTTGTGCAGGATACTAGAGGTAGCACCGCCTACCACCATTTATTTGATCACTACAAAGCAATGCAGTAAGATCATTTCCCAGACAGGGAAATTTGTTTTCCTTATGATTTTCCCTTAGGTTAAGAAGAAGATTGTGGTCATGGCCTCCAGGCAGGATCCTCTACACAAAAACAACAGATGGAAAAGGTTGTGGAGGAGTACAGGGACTTATTCACCTCACCGACAGGGGTACCTCTACACTGCTAGGTCAAACACTCCATCAATCTGACCCCGGGCATGTCGCTACCCAATGGATTGATCTATCGATTCTCTGTTCTAGAGAACGATGAAATCAAGAGGCAGATTGAGGAGTTGTTGCAGAAAGGGAACATCAAGCCAAGTTCATCACCCTATGGGAGCCCGATCGTGTTGGTACAGAAGAAGGATGGGACCTAGAGACTCTGTATTGACTATCGGGCATTGAACAAGATCATTGTCCAAAATAGGTATCCAATCCCACAGATTGATGACCTTTGGGACCAGCTCAAGGGGGTCAAATATTTCAGCAAGATTGATTTGAAGTCCAACTATCACCAAGTACCGATCAAACCCTACGATGTGTGGAATACTGCCTTCAAATCGAAGGAGGGTCTTTTCGAATGGCCAATCATGCTTTTTGGGTTGACGAATTGCCCCACAACCTTCATGAGGCTGATGGAAGACATCTTGCGACCCTTCACCAACTCATTCGTGGTGGTGTAATTGGATGACATTCTTATCTTCAACCAAAGTTGGGAAGAGCACCTTCGCCATATTCAACATGTCCTCCAAAGCTTGTGGCAACACAAGTTGTGTGCCAATTTGGAGTAATGCACTTTTGGTATGACCTAGGTTCAATATCTAGGGTACATAATTGATGAGCGAGGTGTGCATGTGGACCCAACCAAGATACAAGTCATTCAGGATTGGCCAAGGAAGACCACTCTAATAGAGCTCTGCAACTTTATGGGCCTTGCCAACTTCTACTGTAGGTTCATGTTGGGGTTCTCTCATATCACTTGGCCTTTGAGTCAAGTCACCAAGGGAGAAGCAAAAGCAAAGTTCATTTGGTCTAAATCCAAACAGAAGGCATTTTTCAAGTTGAAGGATTGCCTCTGCTCTGCACCAATACTCACATTACCAGACCTACAATAACCATTTAAGATTGAGACAAATGGCTCCAACTATGGTATTGGTGCAGTTCTTACTCAACAGGGGCCTCCAATGGCATATCACAATGAGGCACTTTCAGACACAATCTGAAAGTATCCCACCTATGACAAAGAGATGTTGATGAGCCTCATCATTGGGTAATTATATGGGCCTTAATTGGCCTTAACTCACCTCCTGTCTTAGTCAAACCAACTATTCTCACTACTTATTGCATAATTTTGATTATATTTTGTTTATGAGATGAGTTAGAGTTGGATATGTTTCTTTCTGGTCAAATGTGCATGTAATGCAGGAATAAAGGATAAAAGCAAGGAACTGTGGGAAAGACCTTGGTAAAAACTCAATTGGGACAAGGGAGAGGAATTATAGGAGGTAAATCCTCCTCATTTACTACCCATCCATTCGAATATTCCTCCATCAGCTCGAAGTGCAAACAACCAAATCATGAGGACTAAAAGACAACTGACCAAGTGAAAGTGATAGAAACCAATTTATCTTGAGTGGGGAGCCAAGCCTCCCTAATGGGAAGGAAGTCGTTGGAGACTTCAGATGTATAAGTAGAGAGGCTTAGGACCTCAGGAGGATATTCAGATTCTCATTGTAAAACTCTACTTTATTTATGAGTTGCAAGACTTGTGATAGTTTGTTATGTAATCCATGGTTTTTATAATAAAAATGAGTTCTGTTTTGAGCCAACACTGAGTTAACTTAGAGGGCTGAAGCTCTTGGGTTAGGGCCCAACCCGAGTAGCCAAATCTCCTCTTTCTTGTACATATATGCTAGCATAAATTTCCGGTTCTGTTCATTTGCTTAAGTAGCTTCCTGGTTTTCTGTTCATTTGCTTAAATAGTTGCACTTCCATTACAGCAGTATAGCATAGCTTCCCGGTTTTCTGTTCATTTACTTAAGTAACTGCATTCCCATTACAGTGGTGTAGAGTAGATCAGTTGTGCTTTAGTTTACTTCCATTTGTGTTTTTTTCAATTTGCAGGTTAGCTAGGAGAAAAAGATCACCATAAGGTTGTCTGCAGGTGTCTCAGCCTCACCTCCTCCCTCTAGGACCACGACTTGAGGAAGAGACCCTTCAACAACCCCAAAAACACAAGTTTCTAGTTCTCACATGAGCTTTGGAGTTTGTTGTTTGATGCAGTTACTTGTTTCATTTCATTATCACTGTTTTCCCTCACTCTCGGTCCACCCTCACCCTCACTGGTTTTTCTGTCCTTTTCACTTGAAACCTCCTTTAGCACATTCTTCATGCATCGTTTCCTCACCGTCTGATCCAAAACAAACCTGACCAATCACCATTCGATTCATTAGTTTACCCAACAACCATCGCACGTGAAGTCTTTCACCTACTTTATGGGCTCTAATCTCCACCATCGATCTGTCTCTTAATCCAACGACTATCGCGTCACCTCAATACTTTATGCACCCCAATCTCCACTGTTGATTTGTCTAGCCTGATTCGACGGCTATTGCGTCACCTGCTCGCCAATTAGCTTGGCCAATATCCACTGTCGATCTGTCTATTCTGATTCGGCGACTATCGTGCACTCTTGTGCGGATTCTTGCACAACTGTTATCCACTTGAGAGCATTCAAGAAACGTGGTTTTCCTATGCTACATGTCACCCATTTAGGCTAATCACGTGAAATTTCAAAATACAACTTATAGCTTTGAGGGCGCGCGAGAAACTGCTTACCGCCTCCAAAAAATCGCTCCATCATTTCTGCAAGTTTCTTTTGCGATAAGATCTCTGCCATTCATCTGCTTCATTACCCTGTTCTTCCATCCATTCACTTAATTCCTCATGATAAGATATTCGTCATTCATCTGCTTCGTTACCCTGTTCGTTAACCTATTCACTAAATTGCGTGCGATAAGATCTTCGCCGTTCATCCTGTTTGTTAACCCAGTTCATCCATCTATTCAATTAAGCCCTCGTGATAAGATCTCCGTTGTCCATCTTCTGTTCGTTGATCGATCCAATGGTCCCTATACACTACTGCATCCTTACGTCCTCCTTTCACCAATTTCGATCTCTGACTGCTCTTCCGCTTGAAAACATATTTAGTTTAGTTCCTTTGCTAACACCTTAGTATATTTTAATGCTATTTACCTCTGCAACTTAGATAGCAGCATTAGGTTAGTGTTGATTTAACAATTTTTTTTAGCATAGCTGTTTAGATGGTTAGTTAGGTTATGGTGTGGTTTAGCATTACACAATGTTTTCTTCATTACTGCAGTACAATAGCTCTCTCTTAGAATAGATTTGCTCTTCTTCCATCAAAGAATTAAGCTTCTTCTGACCCTATAGAAGTATGGCTTGGAACCCCTGGGGTCTCTTGCCAGATGAGCAATGACAACAAGCAGGAACTTCACTTTTACTTGTGCATATGACATTGTCACCTCCAAGTTTGTACGAACCCTAGGTTGATAAGTAAAGCTGGTAGCCTTGGGAGTTGCAACATTCTTGTTGCAATACCTAGGCTCATCACTTTTTCATCCTAGATGGATTTAGTGGGTACGACCAAATCCAAATTTCTCCAGAAGATTAGGATAAGACCACATTCACCTGTCCTTGGGTTACTTTTGCCTATAGGGTCCTTCCTTTTGGCCTATGCAATGCTCCTGCCACTTTCCAGAGAGTAGCCTCGAGTATTTTTGTTGAATTAGTACATGATGCTATGGAAATCTATATGGATGACTTTACACCTTATGGCTATGATTTTCAAGAAGCCCTGACTAACCTAGGCAAAGTATTGCACAAATGCATTGAAATGAACTTGTCTCTTAGTCCAGAAAAATGTGAATTCTTAATGACTGAAGGGACCGTGCTAGGTCATTCAATATCTCAGCAAGCACTGCAGGTGGACCTAAACAAAATAGCAATCATCCAAAGGGTCCCACCTCCACAAAAGCAGAGAGATGTCAGGGGTTTCTTAGGGTTAGCTAGATACTACTGAAGGTTCATAAAGGACTTCAGCAAGTTGGCCTCTCCTTTGTTTGGGTTGTTGGCCAAAGATTCCGATTTTATATGGTCAAAGAACTGTCAAGAGGCCTTAGACATTCTTAAGGGTAAGTTAACCACTGCACCAATCCTTAGAGGCCCAAACTAGGCACTCCCTTTTCATATGTCTCACACAAAGCCATAGGAGCAACTTTAGGTCAGGAAGAGGAGAAATTTCCCTATGCCATCTATTTTATCAGTAAGAACCTGTCAAAGGCTGAGCTAAACTATACTGTGACCGAAAAGGAACTCCTGGCAGTTGTGCATTCATTAAACAAATTTAGGCATTACATTACAAGCTATCAAACATTTGTGCATACTGATCATGCTGCAATCAAATATTTAATGAAAAAACCAGATGTGAATGCTAGAATTATAAGATGGTTGCTTTTATTACAATAGTTTGATCTAACTATTGTTGATAAGCTTGGTAAGGAAAATGTTGTTGTAGACTTTCTATCTAGGATGAATCTGCCTATAGGTGAAGAAGGAATGGTGGATGACCAGTTACCAGATGAGCATTTGTTTTCTATTTCAGTTCTCTCCCCATGGTTTGATGATATAGCAAACTATTTGGTATCAACACAGTTCCCACCAAACTTGCCCTCCAAAGAAAAGAGCAAGATAGTCAGGAAAAGCGCCCCCTTCACCTGGATTGGGGGCAATCTGTTCAAACTTGGCCAAGATCAAATCTTGAGAAGGTGTGTAAGGGAAGAGGAATTTTTTGACATCCTTCTGATCTATCATGATGGGCCTTGTGGAGGTCACTTTGCAGCAAAGAGGACAACATTCAAAGTGTTGCGAAAGATGTTATTGGGCTACTCTTCATCAGGCTGTGAAAAAGTACATTAGTCAGTGTGATCGGTGCTAGAGGATGGGAAAGCCTACTCCAAGAGATGAAATGCCACTAAAACCTTAAGTGAATTTCGAGCCATTTGACAAGTGGGGCATGGACTTCATTGGGCCTATCAACCCTCCTTCAAAGTGAAAACAATACATCATTGTGTGCACTGATTATTTGACTAAGTGGGCTGAAACCAAGGTAATTAAGGAAGCAACAGAGGAGAAGGTGGCTGAGTTCCTAACGGAGAATATATTCTACAAATTTGGGTACCCTAGAGAGCTAGTCACAGACCAAGGCAACCAATTTACCTCCAACATGATTGAAGAACTGCTCAGCCATCACAAAATCAAGAATACGACCTCCACTCCTTATCATCCAGAAGCTAATGGGCTAGTGGAGGTGACTAATAGGGAACTGGAGAACATCTTAACCAAGGTAGTGAGCAGCAATAGGAAGGATTGGGCAGAGAGACTAGTTGAGGCCACCTGGGCCTATAATACAACAGGGAAGACCACCACTATATTTACACCCTATGAGCTGGTCTATGGGAAAAAGGCTTTGTTGTCCATTGAGTTTGAATATAACACATTGAGGATGGAAACCCAGCTAGATTTGGATCTCAGTCATGCACAGAAAGAAATATTGTTCCACTTGAATGGCTTAGATGAATTCAAAATGCAGGCCCTCCTACATACATAGATAGTTCAACTTCAGAGGAATATCTGGCTTGACAAATATTTTAAGGAGAAGCAATTTCAAGAGGGAGACTGGGCATTGTTATATGATTTTAGGTATAAATACTTCAAGGGCAAGCTAAGGATAAGATGGATCAGACCTTATGTGGTGGAAAGATGCCATGATAATGGTTCAGTGGAAATCATAACTATAGATGAAGAATCCATTCCATTGCTTGTTAATGGACACCGATTGAAAAATGTATAAGAGGCCTTTATGAAAACAAGAGTTCATTGACAATATCAATAACACAGTGATGATGATGGAGAAAGTTCCAACTCCTCCCTCATCAGGGCACTGAAAAAGAGAAAAAAGAATAAGGATTTAGGTGAAAACTTCCATGAGGTGCCTGAGTCCCATCTTTGGGTTAAAACCTCGTGAGGCGGCCCAAGTTTGAGAAAAAAATGAAAAAGAGTAAGAATATCCCTGGGTGAAAACCTTCCTTGAGGTGCCCAGGGAAAATATATAGGGTGAGAACCTCTCTGAGGCAGCCTAAGTGTTTTGAAAAAAAATATAATAATAAAAGAAAAAAGAAAAAAAAACATAATTGTTATTTGCAGGTGGGTGAAAAAGACAATCAAGGAGCAAAGAGAAGATCCAAAGGGAACCCTGCCTCACATATATTCATCTCCTCCACTCCTTACCATGCATCCCTCCATCAAATCCATTGCTTTTCACTTAGTTGCTTCAATTTAGGTAAATATTGTGTTTTCTACACGATCCCTTGAATGGTAGATTGGTTAGGTCCCCAAAATTCATACTAGACACGATCTAACCAATCACCTCAACCATTACCATCACACTATCCCACATAATATCAATCATCAGCTACAAAGTCTTCACTAGGATGATCCAGGAGCTCCACAACAGTAGCATCATCAGATCTTCAGCCACAGACACTTGCAAAAGCCAATAAACCATCAACAGGAAATATAAGAAGAAGAAGAATGACCTTGTAGCAAATTAAAAACACATCACCTCTGATCCTCGACAAACTACAGCATGGCATCGAGACCACAGGTAAGTATCCCACTCACTCACTCATATGCATCATTTGATCAAAAGTTGTAAAGGTTATGAGGTAGTTGGTTTGTAAGTGAAAAGGTGGCCAGTTAACTTGGCCACCTTAGTTCAGTCATCACATACAAAGTAGGGTATCCTCTCACACATGGCTGCAGTCAACTCAAAGAACAGAGGAGGAGTAGGACAAGAAGTGGTTAACTATGAATTTAACAACTGTGGGAGCTGATTACAAGGAGTGGGAATGGTGAGGTGGTATAAAGGGAAACAAAACATCATTTGCATGCATTCATGCATTCCACCTCCTTGAAACTCCCTCACTCAAGTAGCTCTCATAACTCTGGCCACCCACTGGAAGCAAGGATCCATCGTTCTGCAAGAGAATTCCTACAAGAACCGTCTACAAGAGTAGTCTACGGGATACACAAAGGTAGTCTACAAGATAGACAGAGAGGGGTTCAAGAGGGAATATCAAGAGAATTGTCCACTGCCACCATTATGAAGAGGTAGTATCTAAAAATCCATCCCCATTTACAAGCAAATGAACTAGAAGTCCTCTAAAAATCTAGTGGATTACATACACAGGAAACTCTGTTTTCTCAAGAATTTGCTCATTCCCTCACTCCACACAACAGAATCCATGCCACTGTTATAGTTAGAGGGCTCACTATAGATCTCACCCCAGAGTTCATCAGTAGGGTCACTACACTTCCCCTAGGAATTGCATGGAGAAAAGAAGACAAAGCAGATAGTCAAGTGGCAAAAAGGAAATTCTATTTAGAAGGTGAAGAACCCATAGAGGATAAAAATGGAGTAAGGAGGGACAGTTTGCCATACCCATAGAGTGAGGTAGGCTACCAACTCATCAAATATATCTCATATGAGGGTAGATACAGTGTTTTTTATGGCTACCATTTTAGGATGCTTGAAGAACTAAGATTTGGGGTAGAAACACTAGTTCACCAAAGACTCAACATACCTTATTTCTTGATGAAATCACTCATAGACTCCAGCAACAAAGTAAAGAAAGGGAGTTCCCAAAAATTGGATCACCATTGTTTGATCAGAATCCTCATTGAGGATACCCTCCAAAACCTCAGGATTCCTATAAAATAGTGAGTCTTCAGAGACTTACTAGCAGAGGATGACATCAAAACTCTCATCTATGATGTTAGTCCTTCTATCAGAGAGGAAGAAGGCACTGAAACAGAAGGGGAAGAACACAAGGAGGAGTCACCGACGGTGTCTCCAGAGGCCCCTGAGAGGACAACTACAGGAAAAGGAAAACCAACTAGCATGTATGGCCAGCCTCTCCTTGGAGGCCATCCAACGTAGGATATGCTCTTTACCTCAGAGAGAAATGGCTGCAATTTTAGATTAAAACACTAGCACAAAGGGGCACCATGCCATTTCAAGACTGCTGGTAGTTTATTGATCTTTGTGATCAAAGTGCACTAGAGGATAGGGCCAAAATGGCAGAGTTTTACTTGCACAACATGGCCCTCACAAACATGAATATTTGGGATCCTAATGCAAAGCTAGGAGATCTACAATTAATGGCTTTGGAATCATCGATGAACCATGAGAAGCCAAGGGATGCAAAGATGAAAAGAATATTGGCCAGAGAGAAAAATGAACCTCTTTTCATCAGAGTTGAACAATCAAATCCCATGGCCCTAATCAGCCCCCATAATATATTTGCAAATTATCCTCAGTTGGCACCTAGATATCTTGCTGCCCAAGAGCAAGAAATTTCACATTTTGAGGATAAGTTTAGGTTGCTAAGAGATGATAATATACATGCCAGCTAAAGGAGATGGAAAACACTGCCACACAGCTTGAAGATTAGAGAATATCACTCCCCTCAAAGGTTGATAGAGGCACTCAACATGACACCTATGTATAAGCAATCAATGCAAAGGTTGAAGTTCAATTGGATAGGCCTAAAACTCAGTCCACCACTACTCCTAGGGATGCTAGAAGGGAGAAAAGAAGAAGAGGAAATGTAGTGGGAAGAAGTAGAAAGGAAAGCATGTTTCTATAAACAAGAAGAAGAGACCACAACATAAGCATGGGATGTCAGAGAGGCTACCAGAGCCATGAAGGACATGGACATTGACTAAGTTTCTCAGAGGATGAGCAGCACTTTCAGTAGGGGGGTGATGATGAGCCTCATCACTGGGTAATTATATGGGCCTTAATTGGCCTTAATTCACCTCTTAGCTTCAAACCAACTATTCTCACAACTTATTGCATACTTTTGATTATAATTTGTTTATGAGATGAGTTAGAGTTGGATATTTTTCTTTGTGGTCTAATGTGCATGTAATGCAGGAATAAAGGATAAAAGCAAGGAAAAATGCAAGAATAAAGGATAAATGCGAGGAACTGTCGCAAAGACCTTGGTCAAAACTAGAATGGGACAAGGGAGAGGAATTATAGGAGGTAAATCCTCCTCATTTACTACCCCTCCATTCGAATATTCCTCCATCAGCTCGGAGTGCAAACAACCAAATCATGAGGACTAAAAGACAGCCGAGCAAGTGAAAGTGATAGAAACTAGTTTATCTTGAGTGGGAAGCCAAGCCTTTTTTTATAAATGGGAAGGAATTCGTTGGAGACTTCAGATGTATAAGTAGAGAGGCTTAGGGCCTTAGGAAGATATTCAGATTCTTATTGTAAAACTCTACTTTATTTCTAAGCTGCAAGACTTGTGACAGTTTGTTATGTAATCCATGTTTTTAATAATAAAGATGAGTTCTGTTTTGAGCCAGCACTGAGTTAACTCAGAGGCTCGAAGCTCTTGGGTTAGGGCCCAACCCGAGCAACCAAATGATCCAGATTTAAACAGGAACGCAATAGATTACAGAGATAACCATAAATACAAAGATGCGATAACCATAAATAAAGAGATGCAGCGGAAATAACACTTCATTTCATTAATGGAAAAT
>APFE030794474.1:47411-97858 GCA_000404065.3 Pinus taeda | reverse complement strand
ACCAGTTCAAGCCCTAACTCCTTATATCCTGACCTCGTTGGGGACATGCAAAGAAAAACCGAGAAAAAACAGACCACTCTGATACCACTGATCCGGATTTTAACAGGAACGCAATAGATTACAGAGATAACCATAAATACAGAGATGCGATAACCATAAATAAAGAGATGCAGCGGAAATAACACTTCATTTCATTAATGGAAAATACCGAATATGCTTACAACCAGAATTGGAAATAAACCAGCTAGGACGATGGTAGCTTATCTCTGAGAAGAGATGTGTGCTACATGTCTCTGAACTGTTCCGAACTTGTGTTACAATGAGGCTCGAAGGCCTATTTATTATTGAGAAACAATGGAAAACCCTTCACATTCCAAAACCGACCCTTAGAAGATGAAACGCCAAATTGTGGGCCCCGTTTTGGGTAAATTGGTACATCAATTTCCCGGGGTCGTAACTTTGGCATACGATCTCCGTTTGACGCGTATGATAGCTCGTTAGAAAGATCTATCCAAGAACTATCATTGTTGGAACGGGCAACATCGGTTGGCCGCGTGTTGCCCCTGGATTCCCCAAAAAACGTCGTTTAGGGCCTCAAAACAGCTCCGGAAGTTCAGGACCCGAAAAACTGCTAAAAATAGTAAGTTGTGCTACAATTAAGGAAACCGAAAATGCTGAAAGAGACAATGATGGGGGTCCATATGGACTTGGCAGGTGGCCACCAATATCCACCTGGATCACCAAAGCTCCTCTTTATTGTACATGTATGCTAGCATAGATTTCCGGTTATGTTCATTTGCTTAAGTAGCTTCCTGGTTTTCTATTCATTTGCATAAGTAGCTGCACTTCCATTACAACAATATAACATAGCTTCATGGTTTTCTGTTCATTTGCTTAAGTAGCTACATTCCCATTACAGTAGTGTAGAGTAGATCGGTTGTGCTTTAGTTTAATTCCATTTGTGTTTTTTTCCATTTGCAAGTTGGCTAGGAGAAAAAGATCACCATAAGGTTTTCTGCAGGTGTCTCGGCCTCACCTCCTCTCTCTGGGACCATGACTTGAGGAAGAGACCCTTCAACAACCCAAAAACATAGGTTTCTAGTTCTTGCATGAGCTTTGGAGTTTGTTGTTTGATGCAGTTACTTGTTTCATTTCATTATCATCATTTTCCCTCACTCTCGGTCCACCCTCACCCTCACTGTTTTTTCTGTCGTTTTCATTTGAAACCTCCTTCAGCACGTTCTTCATGCATTGTTTCCTCACCATCCGATCCACAATAAACATGACCAATCATCGTCCGATTCATTAGTTTACCGAACGGCCATCGTGCGCGAAGTATTCCACCTACTTTATGCTCTCTATTCTCCACTGTCGATCTGTCTCTTAATCCAACGACTATCGCATCACCTCAATACTTTATGTGCCCCAATCTCCACTGTCGATCTCTCTAGCCTGATCCGAAGACTATCACGTCACCTGCTCGCCAACTAGCTTGGGCAATCTCCACCGTCGATATGTCTAGCCTGATCCGACGGCTATCACGCAATCTCGTGCGGATTCTTGCACAACTGTTATCCACCCGAAAGGATGCGAGAAAAGTGGTTTTCCCGTGCTACGTGTCACCCAGTTAGGCTAATCGTGTGAAATTTCAAAATACAACTTACAACTTTGGGGGCGTGTGAGAAATTGCTTACCGCCTCCGAAAACCTGCTCCATCATTTCTGCATGTTTCTTTTGCAATAAGATCTTCGCTGTTCATCTGCTTCATTACCCTGCTTTTCCATCCATTCACTTAATTCCCCGCGATAAGATCTTCACTGTTCATCTGCTTTGTTACCCTGCTTGTTCACCTATTCACTAAATCACCCGTGATAAGATCTCCATCGTTCATCCTGTTCGTTAACCCTGTTCATCCATCTATTCACTTAAGCCCCCGTGATAAGATCTCCACTGTCCATCTTCTGTTCGTTGATCGATCCAACGGTCCCTATGCACTACTGCGTCCTTACGTCCTCCTTTCACCAATTTTGATCTCCAATTTCTCTTCTGCTTGAAAACATATTTAGTTTAGTTCCTTTGATTACACCTTAGTATAGTTTAATGCTCTTTACCTTTGCAACTTAGATAGCAACATTAGGTTAGTGTTGATTTAGCAATTCTGTTTAACATAGTTGTTTAGATGGTTAGTTAGGTTATGGTGTGGTTTAGCATTACATGTTGTTTTCTTCGTTACTGCAATAGAGTAGCTTTCTCGTAGAATAGATTTTCTCTTCTTCCATCAAAGAATTAAGCTTCTTCTAACCCTGTAGAAGTCTGGCTTGGAACCCTTGGGGTCTCTTGCTAGATGAGCAGTGACAACATGCATGACCTTTACTTTTACTTTTGCATATAACACTGTCACCTCTACGTTTGTATGAACCCCGAGTTGATAAGTAATGCTGGTAGCCTTGGGAGTTGCAACATTCTTGTTGCAACACCTAGGCTCATCAGATGTATTCCATTGTGTAGGCCTGCCTACAATAGAAGCATTACATTATGGGGAAGGAAACGATCATCCACATAGACCACTGACCTTAGTAATTCATATAGACACAAGGGAAGTTGTAGAACAATCGCCGTCATAAATGGTCCACATACCTGCAACAGTTCCATTTGAACATTAAGTATAAGAAAGGAAGCACCAACAATGTCGCAGACTGCCTCAGCCAACCACCAGGCATGGCGCTAACCACTGTGCTCAACTCTTGTGGGCACGAGACTGCGGGGTGGTTGCATCTTTACAAGAGAAATCCAGAATTTAACAATACATGCAAGATGCTCCTGGAAGGCGAGCAAGTTCCAAAATTTCACCTCCAAGATACACTGCTATGCCACCTTGGACACCTTTTTGTTCCTTCAAGCGAGCATGCCAAGATGATTTTGGAGGCGCACTATAGTTGAGTCGTTGGACATTTCAGAGTAGAGAAAATAGTGGTAGTGTTGCAGAAGTATTTTTATTTTCCGAACCTTTGACAAGATGTTGGGAAGTACATCAGATCTTGCATTGCCTACGCCATTGCCAAACTAACAATCAAGAAGCAAGGCCTATATACTCCTCTCCCTACCCCTAGTCTACCTTGGGAATCCATCTCAATGGATTACATGTCAGACCTTCCTTCTACTAAGCATGGTAACGACTGCATTTTTGTGGTCATCGACAGATTCTCTAAGATGACCATTTTTGCACCCTGCTAGAAGAGTATCACAACAGAAGCCATTGTTAAGATCTTCTTTGAACGAGTGTGGGTAAATTTTGGGATCCCAAAATCCATTATCTCAGATTAGGAAAGCAAGTTCCTAAATACATTTTGGTCAAGTCTCTGGTCGATGTTGGATACCAAGCTCACTAAGTCCATGACTTTCCACCCCCAAATGATTTCCTAACAGAGGTTGTTAACAAGATGATCGTACACATTTTGCACATGTACAACTCGAAACATACACACATGGGATGAAAGCCTCCCCTATATCCAACACAACTACAAGAAAGCTCTTCATAGCTCAACTAGCCATATCCATTTTCAGGTGGGATTGGGATTCCAACCACTATATCCCATTGATTTGGCCATACCATTTACAACTACTTAGGAAGATTCGACTCATATCCAGTTTGAAGCTGACAAGGCTAATAACTTCATTGAGTGCATTCAACACATCTGCTAACAGGTCCATGACATATTGGACAAAGCCAATGCTAATTACATGCAATGACATGATTAGCATCAGGGGCCACACAAGTTCCAAGTGGGCGACAAAGTTTGGCTACTTCTGCAAAACGAACGCCTCGCTGGACCCCACCGCAAGCTTCGCCCGCTCTAAAATGGGTTTTACACCATCACAAAGGATGTAGGGGACAATTACTTCAAGCTCAACATTGCATTGTTCCTTGGCCTACACCCAGTATTCAATGTGAATTGCCTTCGGCCATACTTTCCAACATTGCTCGACACATCCAACATTATAGAACAACTCACACCAGCGGAGTTAAAACCAGATTGCATGGAACAATCCATAATTGATCGGATCATGGACACGTATATTAAGAACACTTTCCAACAGAGGATCCAACTATATTGAGTTGTCAAAGTGGGCCAACTCCTTCACCAGGGAAAGTGGTTCACCAGGGACTAGGTTTAACAGAAATTTCCTCACCTCATGGAGGCTCTACACACATTGGGGACCATTACTTCCTAAGGAGGGAGGACTGATGCAGGTAGATATTGGTGGCTACTTAGCTATTCCACCTATACCTCAAGTGGGTTTCATCGGTTTCCTTGTTTATAGCAGCATTTACTATTTTTAGTAGTTTTTTCGGGTCTTGAACTTCCGTAGCAGTTTTGACCCCCTAAACGACCTTTTTTGAGGTTTGCAACAATGCCCTCGGCTACTATGGAAAATCATATAGTACTTGGAGAGAAATTTCCAACAACATATCTTATGCACCAAACAAAGATAATATGACCAAGTTACGACCCCAAGAAGTTGGCTGCGCAACTAACCCCAATGGGGCCCACAAACTCTTCGCGTTCCATCTCCTGGGGTTAGGGTTTTGGTTGTTTATGGTTTTCCCTTGTTGTTAAATAATAAAAGGCCCTTGAGCCTCATTTTAACACAGTGTAGAGGCATGTAGCCACCACATCTCTTCTTAGAGTCAAGCTACCATCCCCCGAGCTAGTTTATTTCCATTTCGGTATTCAAGCATATTTTAGTTCTTTGATATTAATGAAATGAAATTTTATCGTTGTTGGATCTTTGTGTTTGTGTGTATATCTGTATTTGGTTGTGTTTCTGCATATTTTTGGATCAATTGAGCAAGTGGAAACTATAATTTTTGAAGCTATGTAGGTTGTTGTTGCTAAGTTTATGATAGTGTATGATACGGGTGTTGAAATTGTTGGGGATATAATGGTTGTGGTGATTGTGTATCGTATGCTTTTTATGATTCCACGGGGTAAGGATAAGTAGGCATGTTCCATAATTGGGACCTTGCCATCCTTATTTTGAAGGAAAAGTTTAGATCTTCTATGGAGGGAATGCTTGCCAATACATAGTAGAATTCAAAAATTGTGGTGAAAATTGTTGACTAGAATAATATGAAGTAAATTGAGATGTAGGATAAGAAGGCATACATGATGCTCTTTTTTGCCAAGGTATCTTTTGTGAAAGCACACATAGGTTCTCTGTTGCTTGATTCTCCCCTTAACAAACCTATTGCATACAGAGAAAGGAGGGGTAATGTTCCTTCAAATACTCTCTTGCACTAATGGTGCAAATTCCAATACCATCATAAAACATTTTCTTATTTAGTGCCTTTTTCTACATCTAGATAAAAAAATAGAAAGAGATACTTTTTGATCTTCTTGCTTCTTTTTAAATTACATAGGATCTAATTGCAAATTGAGAATTCCTAGAAGATTAGTCTTATTTTTTTCTAAAAAATATGTTAATTGATCCTTGGTCACATCATTTGTTGTAGATTTGGTAGCTTTAGAAAAATTGTCTCTAATCCCATTTCTAGATCTAGTTTGACTTCAAGAATACCTCCTACAAAGTTCATTGATTTATACAGAGGTTAATTATGAAACACCTCTCTCGCTCTCTCTCTCTCTCTCTCTCTCTCTCTCTCTCTTATTGATCAGTAGTTGTCATTGATGTCAACCCAAGTAGCACCAAGGGCTACCCTGATCTTTCAAGGGATTTTGACTTGACAAATTACTCTATTTTGAGTTAAGGATCTTCTAGATGGATTCTACTCGTTGAGATGTTTCCGTTGATATATGGCACGCCAAGTAATTCTTCATGATTTGAGAGATATTCATGTTTGAAGTTAGTAACCCCAGTTAGTGGGCTAAAACCCTATGGGGTCGTGGTCATTGAATAGTCAATAATAAATACATATTTTTTGCTCCTAAAATCCTTCCAACATTCACTTGTTGAGGACCATCTCAACTCAAGACATTCATATAAATAATGACCCTCATGTCCTCCTCTAGTAGGGATTTTGTGCCTTCAAACATGTCATCTCAGATTTATTTATTTCTTAGTATTATTATAATTATTTTATTTTATTTTAATTTTTAATTTTAATTTATTTATTTGTTTTTATTTGTTTTATGCAAAGCTTCAGAAGATGAAATTAAAACCAATTTGAGCCGAAATCTTGATGAACCTCGTGACAAAATTTCATATCTTGGTTCGCTATATTTTCGAAGATATGATCTGAGGAAGTTAGGTTTTTGCAGGCTCCCAAATTCCATGTCAAACAGGTGATGTTGGGAAAATTGTCATAACTTTCTCTCTGAGCATTGGCTTCAAATTTTGTAAATAGTCAAAGAAATAGGATGAACTTTAGTTTGTTGAGTAGTGTTTTCAGGGCTGAAGGTTGCAACACTGACACGTGGAACTTCGTACAAGTTTTCTTTACTGAACCAGTCTATAATCAGGCCATCATGGGAGATTGAACATAATTTTTTCTTGAAGAATCCAATCTTGATCAAACCCATGGGGTTGGAAAGAGGACTCAGAGGGATACCATAGGACAAAAGTTCAAACCATGCAAATCCGAAATTACATAGATACAACAGATTCAATATCGAGCTCCATGAAGGCAAGACACGCATCCAAGGATCACTGCAGTAAGGACCACACATCGACAGTCAAGGGTAAGTCTCCTATAGCAAGGTATGTATGATTAGTGTTTACATTTAAAATATGAGTATCATCTCTGCTATATGGTTTTTCAGGACAACGTAAGTACATACAGGGTCTCGGTTATATCTCTATGTCTCTAAATGTCAGAGTTAGTTTTGATACCACATTTCGGATGTCCTATTCTTGATACTAAACATTTGATGATACATATTCTTGATGCTACACCAAGTCTGCTAAATATATATTTTGTTCTAAGTTCATGTTACTTGTCTTGTCATAGTTTATAGGATGGTCTTTGTTGTTGTACTTAGAATTTGGTCCATCACAAGTCTAGGGCCCGTCATCAGTTTTTATTGTATATATCTTTAGGTCAGTTTTGGATATAGTCTTGCATAGAGTCTAGGCCTATATCAAGAGTGGGAGTCTTTGTCTACTGCTCCGACAAGTCAACAACAAAAGTGACAAGCACACTTCAGGTACACATTGTAATTTTAATTTTAATTTATTCATTATTATGCACTGCACTTACATGTGTTTTGTAGGTAGAGGTAAGTTGAAGGGTATTTTTTTTTGTTTTGGGATTGGTTTCGTAGACAAATTTTGCATGTAGGTAGAAGAAGATTCAAGTACAACTTCAAGAAAGAATTTAAGAGCAGAAGTATCAAATCAAAGGAAGCATTGCAGCGGGACATCCTTTGAAGACATGACATCCATCTGTATATTGTGAAGAAGTGTCAAGGCCAAGAGTCATCATTGTAAAGTTGTAAAAGAGCCATTTGCAAAAGAGTCATCATTGTAAAGATTGTAAAAGAGTCAATTTTCCTAGAGTCAAAGAGGCAGTGTTGGGAGGTATAGGAGTCACTGTTGGGATAATGTCATGGTTGAGTTGCAGGTAATAGAGTGATTGGGTATTTGGTCAAGTACACTGAAATTATTGTACATCTTAAAGTATCATGGATTGCTGCCCCTAGTTTGGGAATCCACAATCTTGTCTTATTAAAGTCATTTTAGGGTGGTAGGGATGTGCTAGGAAGGTGTATGAAGTGCCTATAGGTTGGGGCGTATGAACACTTTAGGGTGGTAGGGTGGTGCTAGGGCGAGTTGTGGCTCGTTAGGGTGTTGGGGCATCCGTTCACTGAGGAAACCAGGGCATTGGGGCGTCCTTCAAGTGGGAGTTGGAGAAGAATGCTTTTCTAGAATTCTAGAGAGTTGTTGCTTTCATTTCAATTGGGGTGAAGATTAAAGAATTTATTAGAAAAGCATTCGGTGGTTTTTGACCCAAAGGGGGTTTTCCACCTAAAATTCTTGTGCCTATTGTGTTTATTTATTTATTTATTTACTGTTATTACTGCATAAACATTAATAATGATTTAATATAAACTAATGATCTGAAAAGATTTAAAAGTGCTAATTGCTAAGGAATACTGATTCCCCCCCCCCCCCACAAGTATTTCCAACAATTGGCTTCAGAGCTTGGTTCCTTCAATAACAGTCTAACAACTGGAAGGAGATCATGGAGTTTACTAAGAATAGAGTTCCTTTGTTCAATGGAAATAACTATGCACTTTGGAGTGGAAGAATGCAGGTTCATTTGCTGGTGCTAGGACACAAAGTATGGGAAATCGTTGGCAAAGGCTTCACATTGACCCAGGATGAACAGGCTAAGAAAAATATGGTATATGATGCAAAGGCTAAAGATCTTATTATTAGTGGGGTTATTGAATTTGTTTATCTTAAGGTATTAAGTTGCAAAACTACTAAAGAGGTATGGGGCAAGCTTGAAAATATATATGCGAGTGATTCAAAGGTGAAAGAAGCAAAGCTTCAAATTTTCAGGGAAAAATTCGAGCAACTCAAAATGAGGGAAGATGAAGATATTACTGCATACTTTCAGCGTGTTGATGAAACAACAAATACATAGGAAGGTTTGGGAGAACCTGTTGAAATGAAAACTGTTGCTCGAAAGATCCTCAAAACCTTGCTAGCAAGATTTAATCTTAAGGTATGTCTTGGAAGATAGATCGAATCTGACCAATCTTAGCATAGATGAATTTCATGGAATTCTTACGACACATGAAATGAGGATTGAAGAAGAGGATTGCACATCTCACTTAGAAACATGATTTTCCACATCCAAGAAGAATAGTAAGGACAAGCAGGCTCAGAAAGCAAAAAATTGCAGTTGTAAGGATGAAGAAAAGGAAGAAGAGGAAGAAGAATTCGCCTATTTCACGCGGAAAATGAGAACGGGTATGGGAAAATTCAAAGGTAAACTTTCATTAATATGTTTTGATTGTAGCGAGGTTAGGCATTTTTTAGCCAAATTTCCTCACAAAAATGAGGCTGTTATGAATGGAAAGAAAGGTCCTAGGAAATTCAACAAGCAAGGCAAGAAGAAATGGTTTAAGAAAAGTTTCTTCACCAAAGAAGATAGTTCCCCATTCGAAGAAGACAATGCCAACGAATAAGAATTCAATGGAAGAGTATTGTTTATGGCCAAGCACAATAAGTAAGAGGCACTTGATGAAGAATGAGGCAAAGAAGAAGAAATGACTGAGGTTGAATTTCAAAACGAAGTGATCAGGGTTATCAAAGAGCTCAAAGTCGAGAAGAAGCATGTCAACACTCTTGAAGATGAATTGAAGGCAGAAAGAGAACATGTCCTCAACCTTAAAATCAAGGTTAAAGAATACAAGTGAATTGAAGAATCTCTCAAGAAAGAATTAAAGGAAAACAACTAGGAAAGAGAAGCATTGGAAACTGAAATAGTTGCTCTACGAAAAGAAGTAAAAAATGGAAAAAATAAATCAAAACTACGCCAATAGTTCAAAGACTTTGGATGAACTCATCAACAACCAACAATCATACAACGACAAGGCTGGCCTTGGTTACAAAGAAAAATTCGAAAAGAAGTCGAGTCCTTCCATGACAATTAAAGAAGATGGATATGTAAAATCTACCAAGCAGATAGATCTCTCACCTAAATCAAGAGATCAAGACTCGCAGGAAGAACCTTGGAAGACAACTCCTCAAAGAAGATTTCCTCCCAGGTGCCAACCTATATTTCATGGCCATTGTTATTCATGTGGAAGGTTTGGACATAGAGCTTGAAAATGTCGCATGTATGCTTGGAATGAATATAATTCCAGGAGATCCTTCAAAAATGGATATCCCAGAGCTCAGCATAATATCAACAAATTTGATCATTTGAGTGATGATGTCAAATGTTACAAATGTAACAATTTTGGACATAAGGCTAGGGATTGTGAAGTTCTAGACATGTACAACTATTATCGGCAAAACCCTAGAAGCAATTTTGCAGGATCACGAGATAGACACCATACAAATATTCTATGAATAACATTGAATGTTACAAATTTCATAACTATGGACACATAGCTTGTAGCTGTAGGTACAATATGGAATCAACCGTGAATGAAAGGCTTAATGACGAGAATAAGAATGTTTGGAAAGGAAAACAGGTACACGATGAACAGGTACAAGATGAGCAAGAAGAGAAAGAAGGCAATAAGTTCCCAACAATTATGCTTTCACGATTCGTAACGGATTGTGAGGAATCAACAACTGCTTTGGTTAATGACTCAGGTCAAGACAGTCTATTAAATGACACACTATTCCGAGCAATTCAGCTTATCGACTCCTAGAAATTTGAAGATGAGGAGTCTATGCAATAGTATATGACACGAGTCTACATTTGACAGACAGGTAGTTTGAACAAGATGGAAGTTTCATTACAAGAGAATAATAGTTGAAGTATTAAAAATTCAAGAAAGGAAGCACTGACAAGCAATCTCTATGTGAAATTCGATCAAGACAATTTAACGTTTATCAAGATATCTCAGTAGGATAAAGGAATATTCATATTTCAAATCAAGTACATCAAGGAAATGCTTAAGAAATCCAAGATGGAAGATTGCAAGCCTATCCTTACCCCCATGGCAACAGGTTACAAGAAGATCCGTCAACAGATTGTGGACCAAAGGTTGTATAGATCCATTATTGGTAGTTTCCTATATATGATAGCCTCCCGGCCTGGTGTGATGTAGGCAGTTGGACAAGTAGTAAGATTCCAAGCAGCACCAAAAGAATCTCATATTATTGCCATCAAAAGAATTCTTCGATATCTTAAGGGCACAATGGAATAGGGTCTATGGTATCCCAAAGGAAAAGATCTGGTTATCCAAGCTTATAAATATGTAGATTGGGTAGGAAGTGTTGACGATCGTAAGAGTACTAGTGGAATAACATTATATCTAGGTGGTTGTCTTGTTTCATGGTTAAGTAAAAAATAGTCTTCAATCTCGTTGTAGTGGCCAATCTAGGGTGCTAGATTAGACTAGATTTATTATCAACCTGGGTAAGTAAACTTCGAGGCGTGTGCCTAAAATCTATAGGCATAAAAGATTCCTAACTAAGTGCTTGTGGTGAGAGGTATGTTTCCTCTCACTTTAACACTCAGATTACCTAGATTATCTAACTGTCTCAGAGATACAAAGTATAGCTAGACTGAGATTTGAATCCCCTTACAAGGATGTTGTGCACAAAACTCTGTCTAGTTAACACTGAAGCACTCATAAAGAAATAAAAAACACACTGAACTTTAAATACATACGTAAACAGAGTTCATGGAAATGCCTTAAAACATAACGTTGGACCAAATCTCTTACAAGACCTGATTCAATGATCTAACGATGATATCTTTAAGCAAGCACCATGGATTCCATTTGTGAGAAATTGTAATCGAATTGACAAAATCATTAGCATGGAAATAATATTAACAATATGCGTTCTATGTAAATTCAAGAGCTGTGAAAATGATATTAAATGACATGCATTCAAAAGCAATGGAAATGTGTTCTATGTAAATTTAAAAACAATGAAAATGAAAGGCACGATATACCAATCCATGCAGGGTCCGTCCACATTTCAATGGTACACTGGAATGAGCTCAATCAATCGACAATGTTAACGCATAGACAATGCTGGAGTGAAATCGTAACTGTATTCAAACACTAAGAGTTGCAATCACATATATGAATTTGGTCCTTTAAAACAATACACAAAGGTAACATAACATTGTTTGAAAACAAAACTATAAAGAGTTTTTATCCCCTTCCTATCTTGAGTCGAATGCACATTCATTGAAGCAGTTGTTCCTGTTTTTACAGTGGAATGATTTGCGGTCATTCTAAGATGAACCGGTTTCCCAAAAAGACAAAACGATTTCCAAAAAGACAAAACGAAGCCGATTTAGAAACCATGGCTTTTATTGCCTTTGCAACCAAAAGGCTGGGGTTTGACCCAGCGTTGACCGCATAAGTAGGAGCTTTTGATCCGCTGTAAAATCGATTTTTCTTCATGCTTGTACATTCAGGAGATCGTCCTTATCCACTACTTTGGCTTGCCTGTCATGCCATGTGTCAGATGATAAACTATTTACAGGATGTGATATCTTCTTGAGACCTTTTTGTTAAAAATTCCTAATTTCTAACATAAAAACTCATAAATTAACTTTAATGCGAACTAACAACTATAACGCTATTAACTAATCAATTTCAATGGATGTAAAGAGGTCTATGGAGGGAAAATATAGGAAATTGATGATGTTTTTAGAAGAAAAAGAGGGTAATGGAATGGTACCAACATCTCCCCCAAGATTAATGTCTTAGCATGTCCTCATGCTAAGCTTGATGTGCTGCCTCTATACTCTATCCCTTCCTGAACCTCTGCTGCCTTCAACAATGCGTCTATGTTCTTTTTAGCCTGGGCTTCCTTCTGGGTGTGGAGCTCATGCTTCAAACTCTTATATTTCTCCCTGATGGCTTTCTTCTGGGTATACCACTTGGTTGCCTAGTTACAAATGTCAACTTGTTCAGTCTTGAGCTCTTTAATTTTCTCCTTGAGCTTTTCATTCTTCTGCTGGGTTTTCTTACTCTGAATTTTTAACATCTCATTCTCCTTTTTAATAACTTTTTCTAGCATGTTGGCTTCCATCAGTTCTTCCTTTAATCTTTCAATTTGCTTCTCCAGCTTCCTTTGTTTCTTAACTGCAGGTGGTGACTCCTTTCCTTGCCTATTATTGCTCTCAACCTCCACTTCGGCTTCTTTTCCATGCTGTGAGTGAGCATTGCTTTCGATATCCATCGGTGCATGTGCATTGGATTTAGGTTGATATTCTTGTGACTGGGTCTTTTGTGCTCTCCCGGATCTCCTTGTATAGGTTGTGAAAAATTTTTTCTGCTCCCTTTTCTGGGCTGCTTCTTGTTTCATTTTCCTCGTCCTCACATGGCTACTGGGTGGAGGGACATCGTTTGATTTATGCACAGGAATCTCTTCATCAATGTCAAGCATGTATCCTGAGTACTCGTGTTGCTCTTGCTCTTCTTCGTTATCCTTGATTTGATTGGCAACTAGGAACTCCTTCCATGTCTTTCCCCTTCTCTGTACTTCAAATTCAACGAGAATCTTAATTAACCTGAAATGATAGAGACTCTTGTCCTCATTACCTTTCTGCTTTTGAATGGTCCTCGACATCTTTGTCAAGCTTTGCAAGAGGAAATATGGTAAACTCAAAGTACACTGCCCCTTTAAATGTAGCAGGAGCTTAATATGGTACAAATAAACTATACTATATCGACCTTCACATGTAACAAACTTTTGGATGATATACACCATCTCGTCCCATGGATGTATCAACCAGCTCCTTAGGATCCCCTTCTTCCAATTAACTGATGAAACCCTCGACCTGGACATGAACTGGGTCCATGACTTCTCTTTAAACTGTTTAGTCTTGAAGTACTTCTCTCCTTCTGGGCTGATCCCTAAGGATTGTGCTATGGTGTCTTCTGAGACTCTAAATGAGAAATTACCTATCAGCGCCTTCTCCCCATTGAATGTAAAGGCAAATTGTTTAGTCACTTCCTCGTTGCTTCCATTAAACTTTTCCAAGAAGAGTAGCAACTATTTCTCTCTTAAAATTTCAATGCAGTCATCGTGGTACTGAGAGCTATCAAATGTGTTTGGTTCTACTCTATTAGTCATTTTACAGAAAATTCTTGCTCTAACCCTCTTCGTTTATGCTTATTAATCGAACAAAGGTGTTTTAGTTTGTTACCTTTGCTTTTCGCTCCACACACTGACCTGATGGCGTCCTCTGTTCTTCACAATCAGCTCCTTCAGTGGCTTGAGTAGTGACCGGATGACTGGCCTTGAATTGTGGCAGAGATAGAATTTTTGTAAGCCCAAACACTGTGCTTTGCTCTCGTAGCACTTGGCGTTCTCAGCTTCCGTTCTTCTTTGAAAATCACTACACTTAATTTCTAATATGGAACACGCTTCTACAACTGAGAATGAAATAGGATTTAACAACCGACTCGACCCAATTCAATGTAATGAAAACAGAGCATACTCATAGTTTAATGACAGGGGAGTAGCTGTACTGGATTGTGCGAATACCATCATGAGAATGCCACGAGCATGTATGAAGTACTGGAGCTGTAAATAAAGGATAGTCGCTTTGCATGAGTCGACTTGGTTGAGCGATCATGTCATAAGTTGGTCGATTCAAATCAATGCATGAAACCGTATAACATTTGGCTTCCCGAGAGTTCACCACTTGTCCTTTGTTCATTAGTTCTTGGTCAACTAAGGAGATGTTGGACCGAGAGTAGTTTCGATGGCTGATAGGGAGTGAATAGCAAGGCTTGGAGGGTGGTGGGATAGCGGATTAGAAAGCGTAGGAAAATATGGGGATAGGCTAGAGCGTTTGAAACATGGTAGGGATTAAAAATATGATGAGAGTGGTGGATATGTGGGGATTTTTTTTTTTTTTTTTCATTACATTTAACACTAAAGTAATCTAAGAATTTAAATGTTAAAAATAGAAATGATAACAACACTTCACACTTTTATTGATTGATCAAGAGTTGAGTTGGCATGCATAGATAGGATTTCTTGTTCAGATGTGATGAATCTTTGCTGTCCATAACAGGTCCCTCTGAGATAAATTTAGATGTAACAGGTCCCTCTGAGATCTGGATAATGTTTGCACAGCCTCTTCGAAATCTGGAAAAGACTATATGTGTGTAGCTTCTTTGATGTTTGATGTTTGATGGAGGCTTGGTGACAAGCAACCTTTGGATATCTGCTGAACTTTGCTGAAGCTTTTGCTGAAGTGGCTTGGGGTAGCAGTCTCTAACAGGTCCCTTTATGTTTGTTGAACAGGTCCCTCTATTGTTGGTGCTGGTGTCATGGTCTTCTGAACAGGTCCCACTGCATAGTGCTACAAACAGGTCCCTCTGATTAAAACAAAGACACAAACAACTTCTTTATTGAAATACTGAAGTGCTAAAACAAACTTCTTGAGAATTTACAATGAAGAGATAAACTCTTTGAAAATTTGCAGTGAGGAGATGAGATAAGAAAACAAAAATGCAAAAATGGTGATGCTTCTCCCCCGCTGAAGCTTTGACTTTTCCTCAAGTCATTATTGAAGCGATAAATCAACAGGAAATGAAAAGAACAAGGAATTCTTACCAGCCAAAGAATTGGTTTTCAAGTAAGAATTTTGGGTTAGAGTGTGCCATAATCTGGTTTTCACATCTAAACCATTATTTTTATTTTTTATATTTTTATTTATTTATTTTTTGTTTTTTTTGTTTGTTTTTGTTTAATTATAATATATATATATATTTATATATAATATTATATATATATATATATATATATATATATTTTAGTGGATAAAATGGAAATGAAATGAACTAAGGTAGAGATACTACAGCTGAAGGTTGCAATATCTCAACCTCCCTTTGATGAGATACAGTTTGAAGAAAATCCTCCTTAGTGATGGGATTGTGATAGAGTTTCAACCTATGGCCATTGACAAGAAAGGAGTGACCTTCTCCATCAATGGTAATAAGCTGGACTGATCCATTCTCATGAACATGAACTATTTCATATGGGCCCATCCAATGTGTAGTAAACTTGGCTTTATGATCTTTGAATTTAGAATCAAAGAGTAAAGCCCAATCTCCTTCTTTGAACTGTTTCTTCTTGATATGTGCATCATGCCACTGCTTCCTTTGTTTTTGCATGAGGAGTGTTGTCTCCTCTGCTTGCTGCCGCATTTCATTCAGCTGGTTCAACTGCTGAATTCTTTCTTGTTGTGCTTCATTGAGATCAATTCCCAAATCTGCAGCCATCTTAAAGGTATGTATTTGAAACTCAATAGGAAGCATTACCTCTTTGCCATACACCAATTGATATGGTGTAAATCCTATAGTATTCTTCCACTTGATTCTATAAGCCCAGTGTGCATCTTTGAGCTTCTCCTCCCAATTCTTTCTGTTCATTGCTACAGCCTTAGTGAAATTCCTTCCAATGTTCTATTTGTTGATTCCACCTGGCCATTGGCCCGTGGATGGTAAGGTGTACTTCTTCTGTGCTTGATTTGATATTTGTCGATGATGTCCTTAACTAACTTTGAAGTAAACTGAGTACCTTGATCTGTTACTATCTCCCTTGGTACTCCATACCTTACAAAAATTTCTTCAAAGAGGAAATTTACCACTGTCTGTTCAGTTGCCCGGACTAGTGCTTTAGCTTCAGCCCACTTTGTTACATAATCAGTACATACTAAGATGTACCTCTTACCATTGGAAGTTGGATTGTTTGGTCCTGTGAAGTCTAGAGCCCATTTTTCAAATGGCTCTAGGTGTACTTGAGGTTGAAGGGGCATCTCATCTGTAGCTGTTGGCCTACCCATTCTTTGACAGCTATCACAACTCTTCACATACTTCTTGGAATCCTTGAAAATGGATGGCCAGTAGTATCCAAGACTAAGGATCTTGAATGTTGTTTGTTTAGCTGCAAAATGCCCACCACACAGGTCATCATGGAAAGATTTTAAAATATCAATAATTTCATCATTTCTTACACATCGTCTAATAATCATATCATAACGAGTGTAAAATAAATCGCCATTAACCCATGAGTATCGATCACTCCGTTTGATTAGCCTCTTCTTTCCCTTTGAAGTAAAAGATGGTGGTGTTCTTCCTGTGGACAAGTAATTGGCCAAATCAGCATACCAAGGATTCACTACTAAAATTGCAAATGCATTTTCATCTGGGAAATAATCTTCAACCGGAACAACCTCACCTTGATTTTGTAGTCTAGAAAGAAAATTTGCCACCTGATTCTCCTTACCTGGTCTATCCAACACTGTGATGTTAAATTCCTATAACAATAACAACCATCTGGTAACTCTGCCACTAGTTACTGGTTTATTCATTAAGTGCTTGATGACAGAATGGTCAGTATGTACAAAAACCTCATAACCAGTTATATAATGTCGGAATTTATTCACAGCATGTATGACTGCAAACGTTTCTTTTTCCATGACTGTGTAGTTTAATTCTGCAGGTGTTAGATTTTTGCTAATGAAATAAATAGCATAATGACAAGATTTCTCTTTCTGGCCTAATGAGGCACCTACTGCAGTATCAGATGCATCTGTAAAGATGTGAAATGGTAGGTCCCAGTTAGGTCCTTTTAAGACTGGTGTGGTTGATAGCTTTGCTTTGAGTGTTTTGAATGCTTGTTGACAATTATCATTCCAATTGAAAGGTGCATCTTTGGCTAGAATTTTAAACAAAGGTAAAGCTATGTGACTAAAATGCTCAATGAATCTTCTGTAATAGCTTACATACCCAAGAAAACTTCTTACCTCCTTTTGAGTCTTTGGAATTGGAAAATCAACAATGATCTGAATTTTTGATAGATCAACTTTAATGCTGTGAGAAGAAATATAGTGTCCTAATACTATCCCTTAATTTAACATGATAAAACATTTTTCGTTGCTTAGGGAAAAATTAGCTTCAATACATCTCTTCAAAACTTTTTCAAGATTTGTTAATGCATGCTCAAATGAATCACCATACACTGAAAAATCATCCACATAAACTTCAACACAATCATGAACTAAATCAACAAAAAGCTCTCTGAAATGTAGCTGGAGTGTTGCAAAGTCCAAACGGCAAAACATTATAAGCATAGGTGCCCCAAGGACAAGTAAAAGTGGTTTTGTCCCAGTCCTCTAAGGTTATCCTGATCTGGTTGTAGCCACTGAAACCATCAAGAAAAGAAAATGATGATTTCCCCGCTAGTGTGTCTAACACTTGGTCAATAAATGGGAGTGGAAAATAGTCTTTGAGGGTGGCTTTGTTCAATTGTCTGTAGTCAACACAAATCCTCCACTTACCATTTTTCTTGGGGACTACGACCAATGGGGATACCCACTGACTGTCAGAGATAAGATAGATAAAATTGACTTTTAACAATTTTTGTAATTCTTCTCTAACAATATCCTGAAGCATGGGGTTCATTCGTCTTTGTAGTTGCCTCACCGGTTTAACATTGCTATCTATATAAATATGATGAGTGCGTGTTTCAGGGTGGATTCTGTGCATATCGGTATAGTCCCAGGCAAATGCCTTCTGGTATTTTCTCAATAGTTGAGTCAATTTCTTTTCCTGAGATGAGTCTAAGTGATTGCCAATATTCAATGTTTTTCCTAGACTAATCTCTATGGTATTGCTCTATGTGTTGGTGATGGATTGGATAGGGAAAATGTTGTGGAATTTTGTTTGCAAAGAATGAATGGTGCATCCATAATGGAACCAAGTCCCATATTCATTACATGATCCTTGAATTTAAATGGCGGCATGCCCTTAGTCAAAGGATCATCGATCATCAATTCAGTGCTGACGTGCTCAATGACCACTTTCTTTTCTTTAACACGTTCCCTTATAGCTAAATACTTAAAGTCGATGTGTTTATATCGACTCCCACTTTTGTTGTTTTTAGCCATAAAAACAACAGCTGAATTATCACAATATATTCTTAATGGCTTAGAGATAGAATCCATAATTCTAAGCCCAAAATGAAACTCTTAAGCCATACACCATGTAAAGTAGCCTCAAAACAGGAGATGAACTCCTCTTCCATAGTGGAAGTGTGAGATTCTGAATGATCCTTCTCAAAAAACTATGTTTCTGGTTTGATCGCTCCCACTGATCAAGTCATTTTCAAGAAACTTAAAATTGAGGCTTAATAAAATTTCATGTTTTACCAATGTAAATCATGCTCAGAATTGAATCTAATGACATAAAAATTGCCTGTGGGCAAAATTTTTAATTCAAGCAGATTCAATTATTCATTCGGAGACATCCGATAAAAGTTCATTGGTAGCATGGTATTGATCATTCCTCAATTCCTCAGACACATCTGGTTGAGAGAGAAACAATTCTACTAAGTCATCGTTATCATGTTCTTGAAAATCATAGATTTGGTTGATGCTGAAAACAGATTGAACTTCTACCTTATCATTGTATTTATCATCAAGCCATAAATTGTGTGCTACTACTGCTGATTGTGCTGATGGGTAAAGAGTGAGTTGTTTTCTTTCAGTTCCTCGTGAGATGATCATATTACCCGATCGACATCCTATGAATGCATCAGTAGTTGCTAACCATGGTCTACCAAGGATGATAGGGTGTCCTCCTAAATTGGATTTTGTTTGAAGAACTAAAAAGTCTACTGGATACTCCCAAGAGTCCAGTGAAACAATTATGTCCTCCAAAATCCCTTCAGGAATCACTTTAGACCTATTAGCAAGTTCTAGAACAATTGTTGTGTGTTGCAAGTTTGTGAGCTGGAGGGTTTTCATGGTTTCAAGAGTCATCACATTTATGGTGGCCCCAAGATCAATTAAAGTGTTTGGAATATGTATGTTGTTAATGATTGCAGTGACTCTGGGAATACCAGGATCAACATACTTTTCCATTGAAATGGTATTTGTCATAAGGCCAACCAAATGTCCAATAACATGAATCGTTTGTGGATAAAATCTTTTCCTAGTAGGCTTCTTAAGACACAGTTCTTTGATGGCTTTAGTATATATGGGAATGTCTTTTATGGCTTGCAGTAGTGGAATTTTTATGTAGACATTCTTTAGCTCATCTAAAACATCAAACTGTGGTATAGACATGGGAAGTTTTGTTTGAACCAATCGGTTTGGAAAAGGTGGTGGTTGCAATGCTTGCATCTGTTTTTGTTTGATGTCATCGTTTGGTTTCCTTTGAATGGGGGTTTCATTTTCATTTTCTTCATTTTCTCTTTGTTTTTCAACTGATGGGGATTCTTTGTGAAGTACCTTCCCAAACCTCAAATTGATATTTTGCAAGGGTAATGTGGGATATGAGGGTCCCTCATCTACATTATAAGCTGGTCTCTCTGCTCTATTATTTGGATTTGGTACATGTTGAGCAGGTATTTGAGTAGGTCTAGGAGGTTGGGGGTTAGATGGAAGTTGTAATTGTGGTGGATTTATTGGTGGAGGAGCAGGCAATGCTTGTTGAGTGGGTTGAGATTGATGTGGGTAAACAACTTGCTGTGGAGGATATTGCTGATATGATTGAGGATATGGCGAATATGGCTGATGGTATTGTTGATATGGCTGTGAATATGGTTGGTATGGTTGAGGGTATGATGGATATTGTTGAGAGTATTGCTGGGATGGTCTCCATTGTTGTTGTGGGTAACTCTGGTGCTGCCATGGCATGGGTACATTCCATGAATTCTGAGCATACATCTGATCATGTGCAAGAAATTGTAAATTATGATTTGGGAACATACCTTGAGGTGGAGGTCTTGGCTGCAATGGTCTTTTTGCGCCCATAAAATAGACATTCTCCATATCTGTATTGGTTGCCACATTACAATTATGCAAAACCTTAACTTTAGAGCAATGAAATATATCATGATTTTCAGTACAAAAGGCACAAACTTGAATATTCTCTAATGGACAATCTTTTAAGGCATGCTTCTTCCGGCATTTTGGAAAAAAGATAGCCATCATTTGATCTTCCTCTTCTTGTCTTTTCTTGGCTTTAAGAGTGTCAATGTGGGTCCCTAATGTACTCAACAAATCTGTTTGAATTCCTCTAATAAGTTTCCTATTTCAGGTCGTGTAACACTAGCTAAAACAGATTTTGTGGTTCTGGACGATATGGTTCTTTTCCCAATTTTTGCTTTGCTCCTGGAATACTTTTCACATGGATCAACAATTTCTTCGAAAGGTAATGTGGAGATATCACCTTTGCCCATCAAATTAAGATCATCTAAGTATTCCTCTCGAATGCCCTTCAAGAATATGGTTCTAATGAGATCAAGAGTCATGGATCGATGTTTTGATTTTTGTAAATTGTAAGCAAATCGTTCCAAATACTCCTCTAGGCTTTCATCCTCCTGTTGATTCATCCTAAAGATATCATCTTTAGAATCCTTTGATCTACAATAAGGTTGATATTTCCTTAGAAATATTCTTCGCATGCCATCCCAATCAGTGATTGCATGCTCACCAAGTCCCATAAACCATTTTAGTGCTGATGCCTTGAATGTTGATGGAAATAGTCTGAGCCTATGGGCATCATCTGTGTAACCATATGTTCGACATACAATTTCAAACTCAAACAAGAATGAATCTGGATCCTCTGAAGCCATGCCATAAAAGTTTGGTAACACAGAAGGAGGTATGTTTTTCATTTTGATTTCCTCATCATTGTTGTCTTCAGGTTCATGGATGGTTCCTCCTCTCCTTGATCGTGTTGTTGGTCAGGAGTGGGTCTTCTTGTTGATCCTCCTCCTTCCTCAACCATTTTTGTAAATTCTTCTGGTGATTTGATTGTTTGTTCAGTGTCACTTGTTCCAAGGAGTTGTTCTAGAGATTGTTGAGTTATGTTTCTACTTTCTCTCTTTTTGGAAGATTCAGGGAAATGCTTCTTTTGAGATTCGTGCACCAATAAGATTTGTCTCTCAATAAGTGTAAGTCTTTGGCATGACTTGTGTTTATCCTCTAATCTTTGTATGATGGTTTCCTCAGCTGGTGTTGTATGTTTAGTCTTTCCCACAGAGTCTACTCCTGATGATAAGTTAGTTTTTGGATGGGGGGTTTTTGTGAGTCTGCCTCTACTATCTCTAGATCTAGGCATAAGCAAACATGATTTCTACAATGACAGTCAAATCTATGTTGTGTTTTTGGTTTGTTTTTGTTGATTTAATTTCTTTTTTTTTGTTTTTTTGTTTTTTGTTTTGTTTTGTTTTTTGTTTTGTTTTGTTTTGTTTTTTTTTTTTTTTAATATATATATATATATATATAATATATATATATATATATATATATATATTTATTTATTTTGATTAATGTTTTTTTTTTCAAAATCCTCTAACTACGCCTCCCCGGAAACGACGCCAAAATGTAGTGGCCAATCTAGGGTGCTAGATTAGACTAGATTTATTATCGACCTGGGTAAGTAAACTTCAAGGCGTGTGCCTAAAATCTATAGGCATAAAGAATTCCCAACTAAGTGCTTGTGGTGATAGGCGACAATACTTCTTTATAGAAGGTTGAGGTATGTTTCGTCTCACTTTAACAATCAGATTACCTAGATTATCTAACTGTCTCAGAGATACAAAGTATAGCTAGACTGAGATTTGAATCCCCTTACAAGGATGCTGTGCACAAAACTCTGTCTAGTTAACACTGAAGCACTCATAAAGAAATAAAAAACACACTGAACTTTAAATACATACGCAAACAGAGTTCATGGAAATGCCTTAAAACATAACGCTAGACCAAATCTCTTACAAGACCTGATTCAATGATCTAACGATGATATCTTTAAGCAAGCACCATGGATTCCATTTGTGAGAAATTGTAATCGAATTGACAAAATCATTAGCATGGAAATAACATTAACAATACGCGTTCTATGTAAATTCAAGAGCTGTGAAAATGATATTAAATGACATGAATTCAAAAGCAATGGAAATGCGTTCTATGTAAATTTAAAAACAATGAAAATGAAAGGCACAGTATGCCAATCCACGCAGGGCCTGTCCACGTTTCAATGGTACATTGGAATGAGCTCAATCAATCGACAATGTTAACGCATAGACAATGCTGGAGTGAAATCGTAATTGTATTCAAACACTAAGAGTTGCAATCACATATATGAATTTGGTCCTTTAAAATAATACACAGAGGTAACATAACGTTGTTTGAAAACAAAACGATACAGAGTTTTTATCCCCTTCCTATCTTGAGTCGAATGCACATTCATTGAAGCAGTTGTTCCTATTTTTACAGTGGAATGATTTGCGGTCATTCTAAGATGAACCGGTTTCCCAAAAAGACAAAACGATTTCCAAAAAGACAAAACGAAGCCGATTTAGAAACCATGGCTTTTATTGCCTTTGCAACCAAAAGGCTGGGGTTTGACCCAACGTTGACCGCGTAAGTAGGAGCTTTTGATCCACTGTAAAATCAATTTTTCTTCATGCTTGTACATTCAGGAGCTCGTCCTTATCCACTGCTTTGGCGTGCCTGTCATGCCATGTGTCAGATGATAAACTATTTACAGGATGTGATATCTTCCTGAGACCTTTTTGTTAAAAATTCCTAATTTCTAACATAAAAACTCATAAATTAACTTTAATGTGAACTAACAACTATAACGCTATTAACTAATCAATTTCAATGGATGTAAAGAGGTCTATGGAGGGAAAAGATAGGCAATTGATGATGTTTTTAGAAGAAAAAGAGGGTAATGGAATGGATGATGTTTTTGTAAGTTCATGTTACTTGTCTTGTCATAGTTTATATAATGGTCTCTGTTGTTGTACTTAGAACTTGGTCCATCAGAAGTCTAGGGCTTGTCATCAGTTTTTATTGTATATATCTTTAGGTTAGTTTTGGATATAGTCTTGCATAGAGTCCAGGCCTATATCAAGAGTCTTTGTCTACTGCTGCAAAAAGTCAACAACAAAAGTGACAAACACACTTCAAGTGCGCATTGTAATTTTAATTTGTATTTATTCATTATTATGCACTTACATGTGTTTTGCAGGCAGAGGTAAGTAGAAGGGTATTTTGTTTTGTTTTGGGATGGGTTTTGCTGGGAAAATTTTGCATGCAGGTAGAAGAAGATTCAAGTACAACTTCAAGAGTAGAAGTATCAAATCAAAGGAAGCATTATAGCAGGACATCCTTTGAAGACATGACAACCATCCGTATATTGTGAAGAAGTGTCAAGGCCAAGAGTCATCATTGTAAAGATTGTAAAAGAGTCATTTTGCCTAGAGTTAAAGAGGCAATGTTGGGAGGTATAGGAGTCACTGTTGGGATGATGTCATGATTGAGTTTCAGCTCATAGAGTGATTGGGTATTTGGTCAAGTACACGAAAATTATTGTCCATCTTAAAGTATTGTGGATTGTTGTCCCTGGTTTGGGAATCCACAATCATGTCTTATTTAAGTCATTATAGGGTGGCTAGGACGTGCTAGGAAGGTGTATGAAGTCGCCTACAAGTTGGGGCCTGTGAACACTTCAGGGTGGTAAGTTGGTGCTAGGGTGATTTTTGGCTCGCTAGGGTGTTGGGGCATCCATTCAGTTGAGTACTGAAGAAACCAGGGCATTGGGGCGTCCTTCCAGTGGGATATGGAGAATAATGCTTTTCTATAATTCTAGAGATTTGTTGCTTTCATTTTAGTTGGGGCTGAAGGTTAAAGATTTTATTAGAAAAGCGTTTGGTTGTTTTTGACCCGCAGGGGGTTTTCCACCTAAAATTCTTGTGCCTATTGTGTTCTTTTATTTACTATTATTACTGCATAAACATCAATAATAATTGAAGATTAACTAATGATCTAAAAAGATTTAAAAGTGATAATTGCTAAGGAATACTGATTCACCCCCCTCTGAGTATTTCCAACATCTCTCCCCCTTTTGTGGTAGTTGTTGAAGAAAGTGTAACTAGGTTCGGTCTTCATAATGACATGTAATTATTACTAATGTAAATGATGTAATAAATAAAACAAAAATTATTTTTTGTATGCCTTGCTAAATGGGTTTCATGAGAAAGAGGTTTATTTATTAATGGCTCCCATTGAGAGCCTTAGGATCTATTAGTAAGTCAAAGAGTCAATTCATGTATGAAGAGCTCTTCTTGAGCCTATGTTCGATGTATACAAGTCTAGAGAAATGTCTAACAACCCTCCAAAGGCAAGCAAAATCCCTCTTGAAGAAGTCGACCAACAATTTTAAACAAATACACTCATGTCACCTTGCATAAAAGTACACATCTCTTCACATTGTCACGTCGGCCCACTATGTGGGTTGAACTACTATAAATACCCACCTAGGGTCTTCACAAAAATAAAAAGCTACAGAGCTTGGATTCTCTACAATTTTCGGATAGATACAAGGGCTGAGATCCGCATTACATGAGTATAGATCTCAGATGTCTCCACAACTGAGATAGGTAATTACAGTGACAAGTATATCTATGTCTCGATCTCCTCATGATCACTATCTCGACAGAATAAAACCAGAGACTGTCTCGGTGATCTCTCAGTAATGCATTCTCTACATATTATCTAGGCACAATTACAATCTCGACATAATTATGATGAAGAGGATCCCAATGATCCCACAGTAGCACATTGAGTCTAGGCATATATGTGATGAATAGATCTCACAATGACATGCTTTGTCTCAGCATATAATCTAGACGTAGTCATGATCTCGGTCTCAATTATGAGTTTGATGAAGACAAAGTTACAAAGTCTTGATCAGGAAAAGGATTTCGGTACAACTCTCATATACATATACATATCTTAATATTATAGTGATGATCTCAGTGAAGGTGCAAAGATAATATTAGTGAATGCACAGGGATGATCTCAGTGAATGTACATTAATGATTTCGGTGATGGTGCAACAATGATGACCTCAACAGTGCAATAATAATAACCTTGGTGTAGCAGCAATGATGATATGATCATAGCAGTGACAAAGAAGATGTTTGGTGTCTTGGTCTTGGAGTGGCTTAGTAGGTTAAGGGTCATGGTCTTGGTATTCTTGAATTGGAATCTCTATAAGAATAATTTTGTGTGGGTTTTCCTCTCAAAGAGTAAGAGGTTTTGGCCCTGGCAGAAAGCCAACATGTTGTGTTCTTGTATTTTTTTTGTTTTGTTTTGTAACTATTTGATGAACTAAGAAGGCACACTCTAATAATAAGAGAAGATTGTACTAATAAGGAAAATTTAAAAGAACCTCACAAATGGTTATCATGACAAAAAGAATCTCATTAAACCCATTTTACTTAGAGTCTTCAACATGGTATGCGAGCTAAGGTGTTGAAGTCAAAGGAAGGGTAGCAAAGAGATATTCAAAGATCAAGCTTCAAGAAGGATATCAAAGAAAAAGGATCAAGATCTACATTGAAGGATCAAGCCCTAGATCAAAGAAGTAGTCTACAACAACAAGAACTTTTGTCTTCACAGTCATCATCAAAAGGCTACCAAGGCTCTCATCAAGATGTCTACAAAGCAAGGTAACTCAAAGGACCTCAAAATCAAAGATCACATCATCTTGGAACAGGTTGAAACCCTAGAAGCAGTCATGATCTACACTATAAAAGAAGGCAAAGCATATTGAAGGCAAGAAGGCATTGTCATCTTCAAGGTTATAATAACAAGCAAGGATCATCTCCTTCCCTAGAATAAGATCATCCGAGTAAGCAATAAATCATCCTCATCAAAAGGAGAAAACTTTTCTATGTAGGAAAGGATCTCTAATTTGAAAGAAGATCATCCAATAAGAAGCCCTAATACATCTTCTTCAACCATTATCAAAGTGATCAAGTGTAAGAGTTCATCTTCACTTGTCAAGTAAGTATCTTTTCATTCTATAATCAAGTTTGGTTAAATGACTTCGTGTTTGCAAGGAGATATATAAATCGGTTGGGTCATCAATATTCCTCGCATAAGAAAGGAGGATAGATATAGTCCCTGGAAGAGAAGTCACATGAAATCAATCCCAGGTCCTCTCATCCCTATGTAGCAGGAGAGGTGACATAAAAGAGAGATATTAAATGCTATAAGATATACTCTCTGAAATACAGTGAAGAATGTCATATCACTTAGACCTGATTGAAGGTATACAAGAATGAAGGAATATCTTCATAAGATCTCAAATGGGAGATGAAGATAATCATCATTGTTCTAACTGATAGGCAAGGTAACAAATGTCCATGACCAAAAAGGTTACCTCATTCATCAATTTGTGGTCTCTATGCTAGATAGAGAAAGACAAGTTGATGTCAAAAGTATTGAAGGTTAAAGTACTCAAACATGTGTAGAAAGGAAAGGGAAGTTTGGTCCTCAAACAAGACAGAATAGTATATATAAGATTTAATGCTATGGAAAGATTATGGAAAGAAACTCATATCACTGGAAATATGGAGGAAGCTGAAGAAAAGGGCCAAGGAAAGAAGGAGTAACAGATCTCTACTATGATTGAGATGGTATCCCTCACAAAAGGGTCTTATCACAAGCTCCTAAATCTTTTAGATATGATCATGATAATAAGATGCATTGTGGAAGCATTACAAATAAGATCTCGTGACATAACCATGGGAATCATAAAGGAAAAAATCCATGGCAAACATACATGAAGGATATAGCTCTTGGGAACCTCATTGGTCATTGAAGGAAAGGAAGAAGTCATCTAGGATAAGTCTCATCATACATCAAGTAAAAAAGGAAACATTTTCCAGATGGGGATATGCAAGATCCTTAAGATTCTCTGATGGAATCCTCATCGGAGGGTTCACTAATCTAGAGAGGAGGAAAGTGTTTCATCAGAGACTCCAACTTGTGGAATTCATGGATGATGTTATGATGACATAAGAGAAGAAGCAAGTCAAGGGGTTGAAAACACTTCAATCAAGGAAGTTGTTGGAAGAAGCCAAAATGACCTAAAGGTAAACTTAGGTACTTGTGTTTAATATTATAATGTCATCTCGTATGGTTGTAGGTAACATGGATCACAACTTCTATCTTGAGAAGCATGATCAAGGAAAAATGATCTCCTCCTCTGAAAGGATGTTGGAAGGCATAAGTCACACAAGATGAAATCAACGTAATATGTCCTCATATGAAGTATGAGGTGGTTGACTACAATTAATGAACTCTGATTGGAAGCTCTTGGGAATGGGAATGCGTAAGGAAGGAAGAGATCGTGAGATATGCAACCATGATGAAGATAATCAACATCCAAAAGACCGAGAAGATTTGACTATGAAATATCCCAGAAAGATATGAAGACCCTGATGAATGTATGAAAAACATGAAGACCCTGATGAATGTCTGAAAAAGATGAAGACTCTTGACATGGATATCTTTCAGAGATGTGTCAACATGTATGTAGGATGTTGATACCTACAGAAATATATCATGATGAAGAACCATCTCGAAAGGTACACTTTGATTTAATGTTATATTTTGATTTCTTGAATAATATCTATATGAGTTCATGCAGGGCTACTAGCACAAGAGTTGTAAGTATAAGTACAACTAGTATTCATGTGGTGGATGGAAATTCTTGAAAGAAACATGATGAGGAAGAAGTAGCCATATGACGAAGGTTCCAGATATGTATCAAGAAGGCCACTTTCGATGAAGAAAGGAATGACATGACGAACCAAGAAGGAAAGTGATGGATGGATGATGCCTTACGAGGAAGAAGCTTGACTGAATTTCATGACATCAAGGAAATAAATTGATCAAGTAGCTGAAGGACCCACAAAGAAGAAGCTGCTGATGAAAAGGATAGTCCCTTGTTAAGAGGGAGCTCCGACAGGTTCCTGATCAAGAGGAAGCTTGGATTGAGTCACCCCTTATTAAGAAGGAGTGATAGTTGTGTATTTCTATTTCATTTGTCATGCACTAGAACATGACTTACAACCGTAAGTCTTAGTGAAGGACATGAAGAGGAATGTAGACACATGATGGATGTATCCTCCCTAATTGAGAGAGATAGATAGACACAACATTATTGTCTTCACTTTGGAAGAGAGAATGGAGGATTGGGTAATCATCTGGCATCCGATGCTCTTTGAGGGTGTGTAGGGAATCCAAGATAAGAGTAGGCAAGAGGACTAATATTCTTTGAGTGCTGGGAACCCAAGATAAGAATAGTCCTAGAAGGTCATACTCAGTGAACACACGGGTGGGTATGTACCTTGAGAGACAATGATGAAGGTGTCTATAGTCATTTCTCTCGCCAAGCAATGTAGCTCATGGTCTCATGGAGAGATGGATCTGTTAGTCAAGGCCTTGCACTGTGACAATGCTAGTTGATATGATGCTATACAGATGAGTTACCAATCTGATTCTTCATATGAGAAATTCTTCAAATTGAGAATGATCAAGTACCATTATGAATACCACCCTAGTTAAGAGGGAGTGTTGAAGAAAGTGTAACGAGGTCTGGTCTTCATAATGACATGTAATTATGATTGATGTAAATGATGTAATAAATAAAACAAAAAATATTTTTTGTATGCCTTGCTACATGGGTTTCATTAGCAAGAGATTTATTTATTAATGGCTCCCATTGAGAGCCTTAGGATTTATTAGTAAGTCAAAGAGTCAATGTCATTTATGAAGAGCTCTTCTTGAGCCTATGTTCAATGTATACAAGTCTATATAAATGTCTAACAACCCTCAAAAGACAAGCATAATCCCTCTTGAAGAAGTCAACCAACAAATCAAATTAAATACATTGATGTCAGCTTCATAAAAGGACATATCTCTTCACATTATCATGTCAGCTCAATATGTGGGTTGAACTACTATAAATACTTACCTAGGGTCTTCACAAAAAAGAAAAAGCTACAAAGCTCGAATTATCTGCAATCTTCAGATAGATACAAGGTCTGAGATCTGTATTACAAGAGTATAGATCTCGGATGTCTTTGCAACTGAGATAGGTAATTACAATGACAAGTATCTCTATGTCTCAACCTCCTCATAATCACTATCTCGGCAAACTAAATGCAGTCACTGTCTTGGTGATCTCTCAATAATGCACTCTTGGCATACTATCTAGGCACAATTACAGCCTTAACAAAATTATGATGAAGGGGATCTCGATGATCCCAAAGTAGCACACTCAGTCTCAACATTTCTGTGATGAATAGATGTCACAGTGACACACTTTGGATTGACATACAATCTGGACACAGTCATGATCTTGGTCTCAATCATGAGTTTGATGAAGACAAAGTTACAAAGTCTTGACTAGGAAAAGGATCTCAGTGCAACTCTCATATACATATACATATCTCAATATTATAGTGATGATATAAGTGAAGGTGCAGAGATAATCTCAATGAATGCACAGTGATGATCTCAGTGAATGTACAATAATTATTTTGGTGATGGTGCAACTATGATGACCTCAGCGGTGCAATAATAATGACCTTGGTTTAGTAGCAGTGATGATGATGATCACAACAATGACAAAGAAGAGGGTTAGTGTCTTTGTATTGGAGTGGATTAGTATGTCACGGGTCATGGTCTTGATATTTGTCAATTGGAATCTTTATAAGAATAATTTTGTGTGGGTTTTCCTCTCAAAGAGTGAGAGTTTTTGGCCTTGGCAAAAAGACAACATCTTGTGTTCTTGTCTCTTTTGTTTTTGGTAACTATTTGATGAACTAAGCAGACACTCTAATAATAAGAGAAGATTGTACTAATAAGGAAAATTTAAAAGAACCTAAAAAATAGTTATCATGACGAGAATAATCTCTTTAACCCCATTTTCCATAGATTATTCAACAGTAGTTTTAGAAAAAGTGTCTCTAATCCCCTTTCTAGATCTAGTTTGACTTCAAGAATACCTCCTACAAAGTTCATTGATTTATACAAAGGTTAATTATGAAATATCTCTCTCTCTCTCTCTCTCTCTCTCTTGCGTTTCACTCTCTCTTTCACTCCTTGTTGTTGTAGATTTGGTAGCTTTAGAAAAAGTGTCTCTAATCCCCTTTTAGATCTAGTTTGACTTCAAGAATACCTTCTACAAATTCATGGATTTATACAAATGTTAATTGTGAAACATCTCACTCTCTCTCCATTGAGCATAGGATTTTTCCCATCCCAGGAACTAGATCACCTATTTCTCTGACAATCGTTCTTTCCACTGTACTATAGAATTATTTTATTCTTTTTCCAGCTTAAAGAAAAAGACAAAAAAAATAATTATATATTCCAAAAAGAGCAGGAACGGGACAACATTTCCATATATTATTGGCAGCTAGAGTCAGTCCTGTCGCCCTTGAACAAAGAACTCAAAAGAAAGTCTATCCTCCACTTTGGGCGGGATTTAGTTTGACTTAGGTATGCCTTAACCTTGTTATTGAGTCAGTTCTCCTCCGAGGTTACCTCTTCCAATCAAATGGAGAGTTCACTCGTGCCTCCTGCATGACGAAATTATACAGAGTTATCATATGCTGCCATATAGTCATCATTGACTTGTGATTTTGTTCAAGGGAAGTAAGCTTGAGTCGGCCTCTCTGCGGTGTCCCTTGACCTATTTTTTTAGTCGAGCATCTCTGGCTGTTAGTATCATGTTTGTCATCACATCAATTATATTGGTCCTTTTTTCGTGCTGGTTTGAGAAGGTCTCCATTGAGTTCTTGCTGGCGGGTCTTATCCTTATCGACGATGACATATTGCTCTGAGGGGAGGCCTAGAGCCGCACCCTGGCCCTATTTTCATTATTGATAGGTCACATTGTGCTCAACATCGATCAGTATCATGGGTCTTTGACTGACTGGTTTCCCTTGTGTTAGACATCAGCTTTCATTATCACACATTGGGATTCGTGCAATGCCTTGGTTTCTCTTTGAACCTATTGGTGGATTCCTTGCCTCCGTGTCAGATTTCATTATTGGTTGGTTCAGAGGGCTTCTATCGTGCACTAGCCACATCTTGTGTACAGCGGAAACGTGCTTCGGTCGGGTTACTACATCTTTTTCGTCTAATTCCTTCCACATTATTGTCCTACGGGTTACACTCACGCTAGATTGATGAAGGATGCCTTAATGCCTTCCTTTTAGCAGATCTTTTCCTACCGACTATAGCTCATTGCTATGGGACAAAGATCTAGAGTCCATTTGGCAATACCTTGGGGTTTGCAGTCATCAGTGGCATATTCCTTCACTATCAATAGTGGGAAACCATCATTGTCCCCTAATTGATAGATTCTTCCAGGTGTTCGACTCCAGTTCATTCATTCACACTTGTTGGATTGTACGGGGTACCTTGACTCTCATTATCATTATTGGTGGGTAGTCTCACGTTTGTTAACAGTATACATCAATGACTAGTAATCAACTGATTTCTTACATGGTCGACCTCAGATCATTTATTCCCATTGTGTAGAAATGTACCATGTCGGTTGGTGAAGACCTCAGGTTACATCAACATGTTTTGGTTCACTTGTCAGTTGCTTCTGTTGCTGCTAGTTGACACCATCCACCTTATATGTTGCAATCCTTCACAACGACATCTTATATGCTGGAATTTGAGTTGCGATGTAGTATCATTTTATTCCATCATGTTCATTTGGTACTATTGGGATCAGTTTTTGATATCAGTAATCAGCTTCATCTTTCAGCTTCATTGATCATCTTCTTATATGTGATATTCAGACATTTACTTTTTCGATCACAATCAGATGATCCATTATGTGCTTTCAGTTCTTTATATACTTGTATACATAGTGGATCTTCTTGTACTTGATATGTGGACATGCTTTACTTTCTCTGACCATGGGTATGCCTGCCTCAGACAACAGTTTCTTTTTGATCTCTTTTTGATGGCTTGGAAGGCTGAATTTTGGTGAAGTCCTTCTCAGTCTTGACACGGTTCCTTTCCATATAGTTAATACATTTCGGCCATCATGCACCCCTTCTAACCTCATATATTAGGGGGCATCTGTTATAGCTCCATTTGCCACCCTTGGTACTTATGATGCTTGGTTTATGGCCTAGGGCAACCCCTCCTTCCAGATTGGTCCAAATATTTTAAAAACAATGTTTTATTCCCTGTACGCTACTTTTCCCTAAGATAAAATCATGTACACGTGGGTTAGTCAATACCAAACCCACGTATATGTGTTAAAACACTTAAAAAAATTAAATTTCCTTAATTATGGGCGGAGTTCATGGGTTTTACCTGTTGTTTACCTCCTAGTGCCCGTGGCCCAACTAAAAAACTAATTGGGAGAAATATAAATAGACTTCTATGGGAAGGCCTTAAGGAAGGAGAAGAGATAGAATTATTATACTAAGATTATCCCTGACTGAGTCTAAAGTATCCCTATACTTCAATCACTTCCCCAAGTTTTAGGAAATCCTTGTTTCCTTGAGTGTTGATATTCTCCCACTTGCTTGAGGTATCATGGTATTGGTTATGGAAGGAGGTTGTTGAAAGTTGGGACTGGACAGATCTGGAGGATGGTTCTGCTTGGAGTCAGAAGAAGAAGACTCAAGTGAATTATCTCCGTGTTAGTTATAGCTTTCTAAAATAAAAAGAAGCATTGTCTTGTTCTCGAGATTAACTTTGTTTATGCATCAGATATTGTTGTAATTCATATATGAATGTTATTTCGCTGTATAACTAATCATTTTATTATATGATATAAAGTTAGTTTCATTAAAATGCTTTATCTATATGCTACTATGTATGTTCAAATTGGTTGATTTGCAGATTCAAAGATCATCAGGAGTTGAAGAGGGTTTGAACCTTGTTGGAACTACCTAAACGAAGGACATCCAGGTATGGTCACTATTGTGTAGTTTGTTTATATAAGCATGTTGCCTGAGTTGTATAAGTGTTTCTTACTATAGTTTGCTCTTGCTCTGTTGGGGTTCCAACACAAAGCCCTAGGGCACTTATTCCCGTAAAAATATCACCAAATAAAAATCGCGCTAGAAGATCGAAGTAAGGCTACCTTCACTACAAAATGGGGCTCTTTTCAGTATACAGTTATGCCCTTTGGACTTAAGAATTCCCTTGTGATCTTTTCTAGGGTGGTAGTCACAACCTTTAAACAATTTATTCATAATTTTTTGGAGGTCTACTTTGATGATTGGGTGGTGTTTGGGTTAGTTAAAAAGCATGTTGCAAGTATTCGCCTAATGTTGGATACTTGTACAAAGTATCAAATCTCCCTAAATATGAAGAAGTGTATATTTTGTGTACCATATGGGATACTTTTGGGCCACGTTGTTTGTAAGCAAGGGTTGATGGTGGACCGTGCTAAAATTGTAGTGATTATCAATATAGAGGCCTCAAGGAATGTAAAATAATTACACACAACATTGGGCCATACAAGATATTATGCAAAGTTTATTAAGGCACACACACAGATCATTGTGCCCATGGAGAAATTATTGAAGAAATATGCGAAATTTTGTTGGGATGATGATTTTCAGAAGAGCTTAGATGTTTTGAAGGAAAATATGGTTACAACACCTATTCTAGTGTTCCCCGATTAGAAGAAAGAATTCCATGTACATGTGGATGTGTCCTCCATAGTGTTAGGAGCAGTTTTAACCCAATTATTCAAACCATGGATTACAAAGGATTTTCGATGGTATATGTGCTCTAGAAGTTCATACATTATCTATTGGGTGCACACTTCAAAATGTATACAAACCATTCAGCTTTGAAGTACCTGATCAATAAGCTTGTGTTGAGGGGGGGAATTTGTTGGTGGTTACTACTATTTCAAGTATGACTTCGAAGTAATTGTGAAGCTAAGGAGATTAAATTTCGGACCCAATCACCTTTCGCGAATTGAGAATGGAAAAGAACCCACAATTCTTGATGAAGGATTGCTTGATGCACAGCTCTTTGCTGTGTGCATTGCAGATGAACATTTCACAGATGTAATCCAATGCATGTCTATAGGTGTAGCTCCTGAAGGATATATGACACAATAGAAGAAGGAATTGGTGGTTAGGGCTGCAGATTTCTCCGTCATTGCAGAGCACTTGTATAAAATGGGGTCGGATGAATTTCTGCATAGGTATGTACCAAATTATGAAAGACAAAGTATCCTCGTTGAAGAACATGGAGGACATTATGCTGGATGAGCGACTGCGTAGAAGATCCTATGAGCTAGGTTATGGTGGCCAACTATGCACAAAGATTCCAAGGGATATTGTAGGGCGTGCGATGTTTATTAGAAGATTGGGAAGCCATCACAGAGGGATGAATTTCCTTTGAACCACAAGTCTCATTACGTGCATTCGATAAATGGGCAATAGCTTTCGTGGGACCTATTCAGCCACCAGGAAATAAGACAGGAGCATGCTACATCATCACAATGATGGAATACTTGACTAGGTGGGATGAGGCGTAGCTCGTAAAAGATTGCAACATAGCTACAACTGTGAATTTTATATTTGAATACATTTTATCTAGGTTTGGTCATCCTAAAATTTTGAGGAGCGAAAGAGGTTCACATTTCCTGAATGAAATCATTGTTGCTTTGCTTGAAGAATTCCATATGTGTCATCAAAAAATCATATCGTACCATCCTCAAGCAAATGGAACAGTTGAAGCTTTCAATAAGATCTTGGAGAATTATTTGACGAAGATTTGTAATGCAAGTAGGAATGATTGCGATGTGTGCATAACCGTGGTTCTTTGGGCCTATAGAACTACCTATAAGAAGTTGACTGGACAAACACCATTTTGACTAGTTTATGGACAAGAAATGGTGATGCTAATGGAGTACCTAGTGCCCATATTGAGGATTGTTGCAGTCAGAGAGATGGAAGATTGGGATATAATGGAAGAATGCCTCATGTTGATACTTGAGTTAGAAGAAGATCGCTTCTTAGTAGGCTTTCATAAACAGGTGCAGAAGGCTTGAGAAAATGTGTGGCACGATCGCCACATTAAATAATGCACCTTTAGAAATGGAGATTTAGTGCTGATATATGATAGCAAGTTTACTAAGTTTCTAGGAAAGTTTTAGATGCATTGGCTAGGACCATAAATCGTCAAGGATATTATGGATGGGGGTACATTTCATCTTGCAAAGCTGAATGGGGAGCTATTTCTAGGAAGAATCAATGGGAGCTAGTTGAAGTTGTACTAGGGCGATTTTGGCCCCCTGCAATTACTATATGGATGTAGGATAGTCTTAGTACTTAAGATAGTTGCAAGGAAGTGCTGGACTATAAACTACATTGACAAGAGAAAGGTTTGGCAAAGAGATTGGGCTACACGACAGTTAGGAGAAAGGCACAAATGGGAACTGTGATGAAGGAGTTGTGCTAGCAAGGTGGATCTCATGCAGCCTAGCCAGAAAGTGACCATTGAAAGCACTGTAGATGATTGGATGGTTAATTTTCTGTTAAAGGGAGAGGGGTGAAAGCATTTAAGGAGAATATATTTGGAAATATACCACCATAAGAGCATTAATGAAGGAGATATGGCAGGAATCATTTGATATGAATTCATAAAGGGCTATAAATACAACATCCCACTCCACATTCGAACACTTTTCTTCCAGAGAGGTTTCCTTGAGATTTTGTGCCTAAGTTTAAGCCAAGACAATTGTTGCATGTTTGGACAAGATTTCCAAGAAGTAGAGAAGGAGTTTTCACAGAAGGGGCTTGGGTTTGAGGCATATTTATTTGAGTGGTAGAAGAAACTATTTTGGGGGAGCATTGACAAGATGATTGCAAAATCACCAGTCCCTACCACAACACCTATGTCCCCAAGGTCAAAACTATTATGGGAATAAGTACCCTAGGGCTTTGGGTTAGAACCCCAATAGAGCAGAAGCAGACTACAACAAGAAACACTCATACAACTCACGCAAAATTCTTCTATAAACAAACTATCCAAGAGTGACCATACCCAGATTTCCTTCGTTTGAGTAGGTCCTGCAAGGTTCAGACCCTCTGCAACTCCCGATGTTCTTTAGACCTAAAAATCATTCAATTCGAACATACATAGCAGTATAGAGGTAAAGCAAATTCACGAAATTTAACTTTATATCATATAAGCTAATGATCAGTTATACATAAAAATAACATTCATACATGAATTACAACATGATTTGATGCATAAACAAATTTATTTTCGAAAAGAAGACATCATTTCTTTTATTGCAGTAAGCTATACATAACATTGAGAGAATTCACCTGAGTCTTCTTCTTCCGACTCCAAGCGGAACCGTCCTCTGGATTCGTCCTATCCCAGCCTTCAATAATCTTATTTCATGACCAACACCATGATATCTCAAGAAAGAAGGGTAATATCTATAATCAAGGAAACAAGGGTTTCCTGAAGCTTGGGGAAGTGCATGAGGCACAGGGATTCATCAAACTCAGTAAGGGATAATCTCAATATAATAACTCTATCTCTTCTCCTCCTTAAGGCCTTCCCATAGAAGTCTATTTATACTTCTCCCAATTAGTTTTTTAGTTGGGAAACAGTTGGGCCATAAGCAATAGGAGGTAGTCAACAGGTAAAAACCATGAACTCCACCAATAATTAAGGATTTTTTTTTTTTAAGTGTTTTAACACATATATGCAGGTTGGGTATTGACTAAACCTGCATGTACATGCTTTTATCTCAGGGAAAAGTAGCGTACAGTGAATAAAACACTATTTTAAATATATTTGGACCAATTCTGGAAGGAGGGGTTGCCCTAGGCCATAAACCAAGCATCACAAATATCAAGAGTGATAAATGGTGCTATAACATATGCCCCCTAATATATGAGGTCAGAAGGGGTACATGATGGATGAAATGTATTAAGTGTATGGAAAGAATCTTGTCGAAATTGAGAAGGACTTCACTAGAATTCAACCTGCCAAGCCATCAAAAAGAGATCAGAAAGAAAATGTTGTTTGAGGTGGGCATACCTATGCTCAGAGAAAGTAAAGCATGTCTGCATCTCAAGTGAAAGCGGATCCAATATGCATACAAGTACAAAGAACTAAAAGTACATAATGGATCATCTGATCATGATCGAAAAGGTACATGTCTGAATATCACATATAAGAAGATGATCAATGAAGCTGATCACTGATGTCAAAAACTGATTACAATAGTACCAAATGAACATGATGGAATAAAATGATACTACATCACAACTCGGATGCTAGCATATAAGATGTCGTTGTGAACTAGCAGCAACAAGAGCAACTAATAAGTGAACCAAGACATGTTGATGCAACTCGAGGTCTTCACCGACCACCGCGGTACATTTCTACACAATGGGAATAAATGATCTAAGGTCGACCATGTGAGAAATCGTTTGATTACGAGTCATTGATGTATATCGTTAACAAACGCGAGACGACTCACCGATAATGAAAATGAGAGTCAAGGTACCTAGTACAATCTAACAAGTGTGAATAAATGAGCTGAAGTCGAACACTTGGAAGAATCTATCAATCAGGGGACAATGATGGTTTCCCACTGTCGATAATGAAGGAATCTACCACTGATGACTGCAAACCCCAAGGTACTACCAAATGGACTCTAGATCTTTGTCCCAGAGAAAATGAGCTGTAGTCGATAGGAAAAGATTCGCTAGAAGGAAGGCATTAAGGCATCATTCATCAATCTAGCACGAGTGTAACCCGTAAGCCAATAATGTGGAAGGAATCAGATGAAAAAGATGTAGAAACCCAACCGAAGCATGTTTCTGGCATACATAAGATGTAGCTAGCGCATGATAAAAACCCTCTGAAACAACCAATAATGAAAGTTGACACAAAGGCGAGGAATCCACCAATAGGATCAAATGGAGACCAAGGCATTGCACGAATCCCAATGTGTGATAATTAAAGATGATGTCGAACACAAGGGAAACCACTCAGTCAAAGACCCATGATACTGATCGATGTTGAGCACAAGGTGACCTATCAATAATGAAAATAGGGCCAAGGCATGGCTCTAAGGTTCCCTCAGAGCAATATGATGTCATCGATAAGGACAAGACCCGCCAGCAAGAAGTCAATGTAGACCTAATCAAAACGACATGAGCAAAGGACCAATATAACTGATGTGATGACAAACATGATACTGATAGCTAGGGATGGCTGACTAAAAAATAGGACAAGAGACATCGCAGAGAGGCCGATTCAGGCTTACTTCCCTTGAACAAAAGCATGACTCAATGATGACTATATGGCGGCATATGATAACTCTGTATAAGTTCGTCATACAGGAAGCACGAGAAAACTCTCCATATGATTGGAAGAGGTAACTAATCTGAGGAGTACTGACTCGATAACAAGGTTAAGGTGTACCTAAGTCAAACTAAATCCCGCCCAAAATGAAGGAGATACTTTCTTTTGAGTGCTTTGTTCAAGGGCGACACGACTGACTCCAGCTACCAAAAAAATATGGAAATGTTGTCTTGTTCTTTCTCTTTTTGGAATATATAATTTTTTTTTTGTATTTTTCTTTAAGCTGGAAAAAGAACAAAATAATGCTATAGTACAGTGGAAAGAATGAGTGTTAGAGAAAAAGATGATATAGTTCCTAGGATGGGAAGATTCCTATGGTCAATGCAAGGAGGCAAAACTAGTCAAGGACACTCAAAGTGATGTTCTTTCCATGGGTCAAAGGATGCATCAGGTTGCAGAAGCTAAGTGATTGCATGGTTGATTATGCAGAAGACATGGTCAAATAAGTGGCTTAAACATAATTCGAAGTGAACCCAGCGCAAGGCCAAAAGGTGAAAATAGTTAAAATGCAATGCAACAGTACAACTCAACACAAAGGAGCCTCTAGGGTATAAGGCCAGAAATCAACGCGGAAGAAAGGAGAATGTGTCTTCAATGTACAAGTCATGGTGGGACTAAAGAGCCTACTTAGTATAGCAACATGGGCAACCAATGTCAGCGAGGTTCTAACTAAGATGCCCATGTAAAGGATGGCTCTACCATCACATCATGATTTAAAAATCAGCGAGTGAACATGATTTGCTAACCGAGACATGGTGCGGTCGACCCTATGGCTAATGTATCGCTGAACGAAGACTAGTATGCAAGATGCAATGGAAAAAAAGGTTTTCCCTAACCTATATGCTAGTGAGTGAACGATACCTACCATGACAGGTTAGCAGTCATGGGACCAAAATAATATCTCGAAGAAGTCTCCAAAATATCCTGAAAAACAACCCATTCTTGACAATCCAAGCCCACAGGTCAAAAAATTCATGAGACAAAAATCAATTTTTGAAAAAATATTTTGCAATTTTAAAGTTATATAATGACTTTTGGACTCACAATTTTTTTTATTTCTATTTGGAGCAAAGAGCTGTGGATCAAAAAGGAGAAAACTTGCCTCTGAACAATTGGATCGTTCAAATTGCACCAAAGTTATCAGGTAACCCTCAAATCATGCTTGCAATGTTTTGTGATAGTTTTTATAAGTTTTCATTAAGTTTTGACTGTTTGAATTTATGCCCAAAAATCCAACTCTGCGTACACGCAGGTTGGATGTGATCAACCCATGTATACGATGGCCCTACACACAATTGTGTGTAAAGGGAACTTGCGTGTACGCGAGTTAAAGTTTAAACACAAAAAATAATGTTGAAATTCAAATTTTTCCAGGATTACCATCACATGGAGAGAAAGAGAGCATACCACAATTGGTAATGAGGTAATGAATGACCAAAATGAACTAGATGCATTGAGAGGCTGTGGGTCATTGGAATTCTTCAAAATGCCAAACATGAAAGCCAACACACATCTGCTTGAACTGCTGATTCACTACTGGAGTGAAGAGGACGATGCCTTCATGATAGATCAGATGCCTCTACGGATTAAGGTTGAAGACATCTACTTTATTACAGGCCTGTCTCAAGAGGGGAGGTCATGCATTCAACTGGCAGGATAAGAAGTAATATTTTAGTAGAAGACTATGTACATATATACTGTCCTGGACACCCGGAGAAGATTGGAAGTCAGATTCCAATAAAAAATGTGGAAAGTTTATCCCTGAGGATTCTACTATTTACCATTGCGAGGGTAAATGGATCAGCTTCACTGCATTAGGCTTCATGAGTGTCCATGAGCCTAGCAGTGGAATGCCTTACCACGATTTTCGACTAGTGCATGCCTCTTCTGACAAACATGAAGATCCAATTGACCTCTATTCAGAAGGGTCAGACAAATAATTTTGGATATGGGACTATTTTATTTTCATTCTTCTTTGAGAAGGTACCTAGGATATATCCCAAAGTATCTGTCTCCATTAGCAGCCCTCGAGATCCTTGGATGGGTAGATGGGCTGACTTGATGAAATGCCTTGGAGGCGAGGGTACGCTTAGGATGACTTTCGATGATGAGTTTTTCGCCTGGTGGGACCAACAGATCATCGTAGTCGACGACTACCCATATGCTCGTATGGATTTCCGAGGAGATCCAGACTTGGTGTTGCCACCAAATGCTGTATGGGGAGACATAGGTAACAATTTTTTAAGTTTTTATAAAATTTTAGGATTTTTTCTTTTTTTAAATATGAAATGAACTTAGAAATATTTTTGATGAGACAAAATACTGACAAAATGACCATGTTCCAGATGTGGGTCCAGTGGGACCAGATGGATTTCTGAGGCATAGGCGTCACGGAAGAGGTGCCGAAGAGGCAACAACTGAGACAAAGAGATTCCTACTAGACTTGTTGAAAATGGCCCAAAAATGGATCCAAATATGCTCTTTACGCCTTCAAAAGACAGCAAAATCCAGCCAAAGATGAAAACCAACGCAGGAGAAGAGCCCTTAAAAGGGCAGAAAAACACTACCCGGAGGCTAAAACACATGAAAATAGTGAAAAAACCATGTATCAGAGGCATACACAATCAAACGCACAACAGATTTGGTCGATTAATGGCCCATATCTAAGTGGAAAATCACAATCAGCCAACACAAAGGACTTAAGGTTGGGCAAAAGACACCCCCGATCAGCGATCTCCAATGATCGGATCGTGGGTTGCAATCGGCGGAGGCAAGCTGGCAGAGTAAGCGCACAGAGCGATGGCGATCAGTGATGCAATGTGGACTATCAATCAAGCGCACAGATCGATGGCCCACATTGCATTGTAGGATTGCAATCGGTGGGGACATACACCATGTTATATGGAAAGACCTTTGGCTTGGGCGATATGTTATTGTGATCAAATCGCATTGCTATGTCGCATCAGAGAAAAATTAAGGGGTGGGGCCTATGCACATGTATGTGTGCAACCCAATGAACCAGACCCAATGTAATTCTAAATATTATTTCATAATATTTGAGGTCCGTGATAAATCCAGTTTCAATGCATTTTTCGCAGTTTGGCGTATTTTATAAAATACAAAGGGGAACCTTGGAGTGGGACCAGAGTGACTAGCGCCAATGCGATAAGACCCAGACCCGAAAGGGTTTAGGAATGAAAATATATAATATTTTCAGGTCTACCAAAGCCATTTTTTAGTGTATTTTCAATGTTCTGACTCATTTCTGAAAAAACCAAGGGACAAGCCATTTGTGATAGGCGACAGCGACCCAGGATGCGGACCCGATAGATTAATAGGCCATGTTTAAGGACTTTTGAAGTCCAAAATAGACTGAGATGGGTGGGATTTTACAGTATGGCAACATTTCTCTGTTTATTATAGAAAAAGGTCTGTTGTAGGGATTTCATAGGCCCGGTAGCCATCCCAACACAGAGCAGAGGCTGGGAAACAGCTGTTGGGAGACAGAGGCCTGAAAGCAATCATGGAGCATCACAGTATGATGCAGCCCGAAACAGAAACATCATGGGGCATCAACAATGCAACTCATCCAAAACTGGCAAATGATCATGGAGCACCGCTTTCATGAGTGAGCTCCCAGACAACGCAACAAACTACCTGAATGTGGTTACTCTTTTGTCAGAAGAAGAAACCTCCAGGCCCATGCTTGCCTGGTCAGGGCATCAAATAGTTAAAGGACAAGGAGGATAGATTAAGACACTCCGAGCCTTTGAGAGCTCAGGACCATTGTAAAAGGCCTATAAATGACTAAAAGTTAAATGTAACAAAGGTTCAACTCCTGGAGACTGTTGATACTTTGCTACTCAAGCTTCTCATCTTCATTCTAGCAATATAAGATTCTTTTGCTGTTATATGTTCAATGTCCATTTTCTCTTTTGTTCTAAGCTTGCACTTAAATAGGTTGTTCATGTTTCTTCTGTGCCTAATGCCAGATAACTATCATATTATCTCTGCGTTGATAAATTAGATTTGCAAGCTTGATTTACTTCTTGTAGCTGGCCATTCATATGTGCTTATATATGCATCTGCTGGTACAGTCGGTATTCTCCATCTATCCATTGAATCTACAAACTATTGAGCACTAGTGGTCTAAAGCCTTGTAAAGCTGAGTGTGTTCATGCATGTCTTGATTAAAAAAAAAGTTGAAATGGTTATCTGGCTTGATACAAACCATCATCCATTTCAATAGTTTAGAGAACAATATTGAAGATTATATGTTACCAGGCATCTCCGAGCCACAACCTAAGAGAGCTTCCTGAAGTGATAACATAATTGGCGCCATTTCCAGGTTGAGGAGACTGAACCTCAGCTTCCCTGGGAGATGACATAGATCCATCTTTGATGATAGACAAAGTCTGGGCACTTTTTAGTTGTAATCATCTATCTGGCGACTCTACTGAAGGACGAACCTCTTGGCGACTCCACTTTATAGTTCTGGCTTAGTTTGTGAGGCATACTCTGAGAAATCCTCAGAAGCCACAAGCTGACCCAGTACCTGACCCTGAAAAAATCATAAAAGAAAGAAAGGTATTGTAGAAAGGAGCATCAGGTTCAGGTAAGTCTAAATAATATTCTATATCTCTTCAAGAAAATCCTGGAATAGAACAAATACCTGTTGAGAGTATAACATCTAATACTAGCAGTGAAGAAAAACTCTCAGAGATTTATAAAGCTCCTTATTCTTTAGGTTCTTCTTTTGTTGTATGCCCAAAGGAAACCTCACCTCCTATCCATCATACTCCTTTAGTCCTATCAATCACTCCTCAGTCCTCTGTCATTCAGAATTCCAGTACCCTTATAGCCACCACAACTATGGCAGGCCCACAAGCACCTACCAAAATGGAAAGAATCATAGCTGCTAGGTATGGACCTCTAGTACTGCCCACTCCTTTGAATGCCATGCCCACTGGAGAATATCAGAAGTATATGCCTAAGTTCATTGGGACTGAAGGTGTTACAACTGAAGAACATCTTGAATCATTCTATAGCTATGTTGATAACCTGGATATTAGTGAAGATGATGTCTAGATGAGAATCTTTGTTCAAAGCCTAGATGGAGAGGCTAGAAAATGGTTCAGAGAACTGACCTCAAGATCTATAGCAGATATTGAGGCTTTAGATGATGCATTCCTAAAGCATTGGGGGGATAAGAAGGATCTCTTCTACTACCACACTAAGTTTGGGAACTTAAAGAGGGAAAATGGTGAGTTGTTGTCTAATTTTAATAAGAGTTTTAACTACATGTACAACAAGATACCAGCTGAAGTAAAACCCACCACTACCTCTGCTAAACTCACCTATGCCATGCTTTTGATATGACTTCTGCCTACTATTGAGGGAGAGGCAATGTGTTACTTTGGCTGATATGCAAGATGCAGCCTTGGAAGTAGAATCAAACATTATGGCTGCAGAAAAGCTCAAATGTAATGTCGATAGAAGGAGACATAGGGGCGAGTCTTCATCATCTTCAGATCCCAAGATCGATAAAATGACCAAGATGATAGAGTCATTAGCCTCTGAAATATCCAAATTAAAAGTTGAGCAACACTACAGGAAAGGAAGAGTTCCTGATACCTTTGCTCCTAGAAATCCAAATCCATATACAAGAGCTAATGAGCAGTTGCAGATTCTGCAAAGAAGCAAAGATGAAAATGAAGACCAAAGGGTGAAGACCCCTTTTCAAAATGTAGTCATGGAAAACGAGCAGTTTGAAGAAGATGATGAGATCCATTGTATGGAAGACAAAGGCAATGCCCATTTTTTGACCTTAGCTGCCTATGAAAAGTCATTATTCAATGACCAGATCAGCCAAGAGTGGGACGGTGAAGCAGTTATACAAACTGAATATTAGCAAAGATATAATCTGAGGTCAAATATGAATAATGCTAAGGAAACCCATATTCAAAGAGTTGATGTCCTTGCAGTACAACAAGCTAATAAGTAGAAGCGACCAACAATTGATCCTATCATCCTCAAAGCTCCAGCCCATGAGATGAGAGGCCTTGACAAGTCTCCTTCTCCTTTCAGTTTTGAATCAGAAATCCAGAAGCTAAGAATACCTATACCTCTGATTGAGCTAGTGAAGAATGAGCCCTTCAAGAAATCTATCCTCGAGGCCCTTGAGCCTAAAGCCATCCCAACCTCCACCGACTATGTAAATCTACAAGATGACAAACCAATTGTTATTCTCAGCCCAATGATTGAAAATTGTGAGGACAACTTCCCATCATTCTATGTCTCTCTAACTATTCATGATAAAATCCTTCACAACTTCGTTTTGGACATTGGAGCCAGCCATAATATAATGCCCAAGGCTATCATGGATAAGCTGGGTCTTGACATTACCAAGCCTTATCATGACCTGTTTTCTTTTGACTCTAGAAAAGTGAAATTCCTGGGATTAATCAAGGACCTAGCCATCACTTTGCCTCAACTGCCCATGAAGAGCATGATGCTGGATATTGTGGTAGCAGATGTACCCCCAAGTTTGGCATGTTCCTTTCTAGACGCTAGATCAAGAGATTAGGTGGAACATTACAAAATGATCTGTCGTATGCTACTGTCCCGGTTTTTGGAGGTGAAAATAGGAGATTGTACAAAGAGGCTCAGTTGGCTTATATTATCAGCGATGAAAGGAATCCCACTAATCATCCCATCCATGTTATCGACACTGATTTTGGAGCTTGTTTTCTTCGGATTGAAGAATCACAGTTGGCCTCCTTGTAGCTTAAAAAACCAGTTTGCCAGATCGTAGAGGAAGAAAGCCCATAGATTTGGTGTATGTTCTTTGATGGAGTTTTTTTTAAGGAACCTACAAGGGCAGGTGTATTCCTTGTGTCCCCCACATAGGAATGCATTCATTTATCTTTCATATTAACTTTTCAGGTCAACAAAACTTTCCAAGCAAAGCATCCAAGGCTGAAAGCATACAAAGATGAGGTGAAATATAGACCATCTCTGCCTGACAATGTCAAACATTGGAAAGTTTTTGAAGAGGATGATCAAATTAATACGCTTTTGCAAGTCTTTGATGAATTTTTTGAAATTCATCACGAGAAGATCAAAGAAACCTTTGATAGAAAGGTAAAATGGGACAATTTTAAGTTTGGTGACTGGGTTCTCAAATGGGATGCGTTGAAGGAAAAGAAGAGCAACCATGGTAAATTTGATGCCCTATGGAAAGGTTTGTTTGTCATCGCTCAAGTTCAGATGAGCAACATTTTCATTCTACACAATTTAGAGGGGGGAGGTGTTTTTGGTAGCCCAGTCAATGGGCGGTTTTTGAAACTTTATTTCATTTAAGGCTTTAAAGCCTTAGTATTGAAATTTTGTTTTTCCAGTTTTTATTTCATTACAAGATATACTCCATGCCCAATTAAACACTATGAGGAAGATTTGATTTTGTTTTTATAAGAAAGGCATTGTTCTGTAGCTCTTGAAACCTCACAAGAGGCTTTCATCCCCAGAAGGAGCCATTGTTAGCCTTATTGGAAAATGGCCCAAAAATGGATCCAAATATGGCCTTTAAGCTTCAAAAGACAGCAAAATCCTGCCAAAGATGAAAACTAGCGCAACAGAAGAGCCCTTAAAAGGGCAGAAAAACATTATTGGGAGGCTAAAACAAATGAAAACCGTGAAAAAACCATGTATCAGAGGCATACACAGTCAAATTCACATCAACTGTTAGATCTGGCCAATCAATGACCCAGATCTAAGTGGAAAATCACAATCGGCCAACACAGAGAACTTAAGGTTGGGCGGAAGACACCCCCGATCAGCAATCTCTAATGATCGGATTGGCGGGTCGCAATCGGTAGAGGCAAGCCGACGGAGTAAGCACGCAGAGCGATGACAATCAGTGATGCAATGTGGACCGTCAATCAAGCACGCAGATCGATGGCCCACATTGTGTCGCAGGATCATAATTAGCGAGGACATACGCCATGTTATATGGAAATACCTCTGGCTTGGGAGATATGCGATTGTGATCAGATCGCATCGCTATGTCGCATCAGAGAAACATTAAGGGGTGGGGCCTATGCACATGTATGTGTGCGACCTGATGAACCAGACCCAACGTAATTCAAAATATTATTTCATAATATTTGAGGTCTGCGAGAAAGCCAATTTCAATGCATTTTTTGCAGTTTGGCATATTTTATAAAATACAAAGGGGAACCTTGGAGCAGAACTAGAGTGACTAGTGTCGATGAGATAAGACTCGGACCCGAAAGGGTTTGGGAATGAAGATATATAATATTTTTAGGTCTGCCAAAGCCATTTTTCAATGTATTTTCAATGTTTTGATTCATTTCTGAAAAAACCAAGGGACAAGCCATTTGTGATATGCGACAGTGACCCAGAAGGTGGGCCCGATAGAAGAATATGCCATGTTTAAGGACTTTTTAAGTCCGAAATAAAATGAGATGGCCGGGATTTTACAGTATGGAAATATTTCTCTATTTATTACAAAAAAGGGGTCGTTGCAGGGATTTCATAGGCCCGATCGCCATCCTAACACAGAGCAGAGGCTGGGAAACAGTTGCCGGGAGACAGAGGCCGGAAAGCGATCATGGAGCATCACAACACGATGCAGTCCGAAACAGAAACATCATGGGGCATCGACAGCGTATCTCATCCAAAATCGAAAAATGATCATGGAGCATCGCTTTCATGAGCGAGCTCCCAGACAGCGTAGCAAACTACCCGAATGTAGTTACTCTTCTGTCAAAAGAAGAAACCTCCGAGCCCATGCTTGCCTAGTTAGGGCATCAAACAGTTAAAGGACAGAGAGGATAGATTAAGACACTTCGAGCCTTTGAGAGCTTAAGAGCATTGTAAAAGGCCTATAAATGGCTGAAAGTTAAATGTAACCAAGGTTCAACTTCTGGAGACTGTTGATACTTTGCTACTCAAGCTTCTCATCTTCATTCTAGCAATATAAGCTTCTTTTGCTGTTATATGTTCAATGTCCATTTTATTTTCTATTCTAAGATTGTACTTGAATAGGTTGTTCATGTTTATTCTGTGTCTATGCCAGATAATTGTCATCTTATCTCTGCGTTGATAAATTAGATTTGTAATCTTCATTTACTTTCTGTAGTTGGCCATTTGTATGTGTTTATATATGCATTTGCTGGTACAGTCAGTATTCTCCATCTATCCATTGAATCTACAAACTATTGAGCATTAGTGGTCTAAAGCCTTATAAATATGAGGGTGTTCATGCATGTCTTGAGTAAAAGTAGAGTTGAAACGGTTATCTGGCTTGATCCAAACTGCTAAATACACATGGGCAGCAATAGAATATGAAAGATAAAAAATGAGAATCCATTTTTATTAACAAGAGATATGCATTTATAGTACTTGGTTTAACCATTTGGTTTCACATCCCAAGGTCTCTTGGACTCATTTTGTCTATTTGGCTTCCACACTAACCCATTGAGGATTAGGTGTCCAACATTCCCTCCCTTAATCCAAAGGGTTATGTATGAGTCCAAGAAGAGAGTTGTAATACAAAATGTGCAAAAAATGCATGGTAGCACTAGGCTGAATGTGCTCTCTGAATTGTTGGTATAAAGGGTGGTGGTTTAAGGATGACCACCAACATTGGAATGCTTAGTGCAATTCTTGGAACTCTTTCAAAATTGGAAAGAAGCTGAAGTCTTCTGCTAGAGGAAGTGCTCCTATTGTTTTGAAGAGGGAAACCTTCAACCATGAAAGGGAGGTCTCACCCCGCATAAAGGGGAGAACTTCAACCTGAAAAGGGAAGTCTCAACCTATGATGGTTTAAGGATGACCAACAACTCTGGAATGCTTAATGTAATTCCAAGAACTCTTCCAAAACTGGCAAGAAGATGAAGTCTTCTACTAGAGGAAGTGTCCTCAATTTTGTTACTGGAATACTTCCAAAACTGGCAAGAAACTGAAGTCTTCTACTAGAGGAAGTGTCCCAAGTTCTTGGAAGAGACATTATCAACTGAAGGCATGCTCAGGGGCATCTTTGTTTCTGGCTACAACTCTAAAACTGGTGTGGCAGGTTGTGGCTCAAGCTCACTTGATGTGACTTTGAAGCTTGTAGATGACCATGATTTCCCCCCTGTCAGATACAAGGTGAGATGATGGAGAAAACTCAATTGCAAGACTGTTCAATACTGTGGAACAAGTTCTGACATGTGATTGGAATATCTTCTTGGCTATTGATGCCCATTGCCAAGCAGCGATCCATCCAAGATGAATCTTTGTTCTTGTAGGAAATTTGTTTCTAAAGCATATGTGTGAAGAATGGGTGGTTTTACGACAGTGCTTGCATGGATGAAGATCAAAACAGTGATCTTTCAAATGGCCAACTTGGTCATAGTGTTGGCATTTCACAATCTGTTGTTGTTGTTGTTTCTGTGGATGAGAACCAGAATTTAAAACAGCTGAAGGTGAACTGTCATGAAGAACAGGTGAAGATGAATCATCCTCAAGAAATCTAGCAATTTGAAATTAAATTGGCTTTGAGTAGTCTGGAATATGAAAGGACAAGTCCTTGTCATATCCAAGTCCAGTTTTGTGCTTGTTGTGGACAAGCTGTTCCCAAGGTCTGATGATGGGCTTGGGAAGTGCAGACTGAGTTTTTGCATCTGTATGTACAACTTTTGTTTTATTGGGCACTAGATCTGAACCAACTGTAACATTATTGACTTGCTTATGATGGGTTGCAGTCTCAATGTTCTGAATAGAAACATGTTTAGAATGAATCCTCTGTTTTAATTCCTTTTGTTGAAGCTAAGATTCAAGCTCCAAAAATTATATCTTCTCTTGTGCATTTTGCAGATTAATTATAATGTCAGACAGAAAGGATTTTTTGATTTTTACTATGTCACTACTAGTAGATTGTAAACGATTTTTCAAAAACTCTAATACTTCATAAGCTTTCCCCATTTTCTCCAGTTCAAGAGTGCCAAGAAAAATTCAGAATAATGACATTTTTTTCAAACCAACAATGCATTATTCATATATAATTCAAAGATTATAAAGATCATTGTGAGAGAAAATGAGGAGATATATGGCAGATTTGAATATACTGATACAAGTTCTATGTATATAGGGAAAACAAGGAACCTGTATACACTCTAGCGTGAGGACAATGAGGAACTTGACCACTAAATATCCTCAGCTACAACAACATGACATACCATAAGATAAACTTCAACAACACTAGAACTTGTGTTTCCTTAATGCTTATATACATGCACATGTATGAATGCCATAGCCTCACTAGTAGTCTATCAAGTGTTTTTGAATATGCCTAGAAATGATATATAGGTACAACCTCTCATTATGTTAGGATATTCCGACACATAGGAAATAGTTAAGTTCAACTTGGTCTAGTATAGAGTTGGTATAGAGTTAGGTAAAGTGTGTTTCTTTACCGTTGTACATTTTGTAACTTACAATCCGACGGTCACGATATGTAGTGATCCGACGG
>APFE030794474.1:26623-41747 GCA_000404065.3 Pinus taeda | reverse complement strand
GGATAAGCTCCCCTAGGGTCTTGGGTTGACACCCTAGCAGATCGGAGGTTATCTACAAAGAAAAACACACATTCCACACAACCATGATGCTAATATAAACAAATTGTACGAAGAGAGGTGCACCTGGGGGTCCTTCGTTTGGGAAGATCCAGCCAGGGTCCAAACCCTCTTAGAGTTCCTTTTAGTCCTTCAACCTGCAAAACAATCAATTCCAGAAAGTACAACAGTATATTGACCAAGCATCATAAAGAAATCATCTTCATAGCATATTGAAAGGTAGTTAGTTATACAATTAAAACAACCATTCATATGTGAATCATAACATTGATATCATAAACATGAAGAAGATTTATATCAGGAACAAGACAAGTGTTTCTTTTTTATAGATAACTAAAGTACAGAAAGGAATGATTTCAACTGAGTCTTCCTTTCATAGGCTCCAAGCAGAACCGTCCTCCGGATTCGTCCAGTCTCAAGCCTTCAACAAACTCCTTCCATGACTTACTCCAAGATATCTCAAGTAGTAGAAAGACATCATAACACAGGGAAACAAGGGTTTCCTGTAATGGGGGAAGTGTTGGAAGCATAAGGATCTTCAAACCCGGTCAGGGATAATCTCAGCAGAGTGCTCTTTCTCTCTCTCTTCTCCTCCCTTAGGCCTTCCCATTGAAGCCTTTTATACTTCTCCCAAAGTAGTTTTTTAGTTGGGAATTCATTGGGAACAGTTGGGCCACGTTCACTAATAGGTAATCAATAGGTAAAACCCGTGATCTCCTCCCGAAATTAAGGAGATTTAATTTTTTTAAGTGTTTTAAGAAATAGACACGGTTTGGGGATACACAGACCCACATACACACGTGTTTAGCTCAGGGAAATGTTGCATATAGGGAGTAAAACACTATTTTTTTTAAATATTTGGACCAGGTCTGGAAGGAGGGGTTGCCCTAGGCCATGAGCACAACATCACAAACATCAAGAGTGATATTTTGAGCTATAACACATGCAGGTCATGTCTCTGAGTATGACCCTCACAGCTCGGAATGAGGCTTTTAAAGAAAAAATCCTGAAGAGTTGATCCTTGTGGGAAGCTTGAATCGGAGAAGGTTATAGGTTTGACAACAAGAAACTGTAGTGCCTTTGCTTTCAATTTTTTCAAATGGAGATTTTACCTATCTTTCTAGGTGTGTCGTTTTTGTGTACAAAGTTGATGCAAATCACCAAGTCCAATTCCTTGTGGCCGCTAGAACCCTGAAGGCAATGACTTGCTTGGCATATTCACATAACAGGGGCAAGTTTATTGCAGCTGGAGAAATAGTGAGAATATTTACACACCGGAAAGAGTAGAGGAGAAGATATATGTGGCACCATTGTTTATGGCTTGGGGACTTGGCCTTGATGTCATAGATTCTCAAACCGATATGGGAGGCAGTGGCAGAAACTCTTCATGGAAATGGGTTTCCACTGGTGGAAGTAGTGGTGGTGACGAATTTGGAGTTGGGCTGCTTCAAGGAAAGGTGACCTTCAATTACAACTGTAATATTATTGTCAAGCTCCCATGTTTGAGACCTCCATCGAATTGGTGCCCACTTTCAAATTAGAATAATGCTTTGTTTGGTAAAATCATTTTTTTGTGCTTTTGTCAGCGAAGAGCGTGGTGGTGCAAATTGTCACAAGAAATCACTCTGTTTTTCTTTCTAGATTTCCAGTTTCCAACTCATTCTTGTATGTCGATTTCTGGTTCCTTTTGTCCCTTTTCTATAGAAGGATCCCACCTAGAATCTACCTCTGTTGGTTCTGCAAGATACGAACCCACTGTCACAGATCCATTCAAATTATACAAATGAAGCCTGACAATAATGCGTTATTTAAGGAATCTTAGACAAGCTTGGTAGGGAATGACAACATCTCTGATAATATGGAATTATCTCAGGTCGCAGAAGGTCACATAATGGTAGATGCGAGACATGCTCGAAGAGTTGAGTAATTTTTCTAAGGAAAACACCAAGCCAATAGAAGATTGAAAGATTGACACTGAAGAGAGAGTGTTTATTGGAAACTAGATAGAACATTAACCACAACACCTTAGTTGCTACCCAAATGCAGAAAGCAACGCAGATTCTACAATGTTACAATTAAAAAACCCTTCCAAATTGTCCATCTCAAAATCGGAAAACAGGTATCCACCGTTCAATCCTAAGTCGAATGAATACAAATAGCTAGAGACACAGGGATGCACATTTGTTTTTCATGGAATTCACAATGCATTTACGGCCTTCAAAATTATTCAATGCACCATACCAAACCTTACATATTTAAACAGTTCAATCTCACCATACAAAGTCTTCAACACAACACTAACAAAGCATAGTTTACGATCTTTAAAACACATTCAACACAGAAAATGAATACAACATGGAACTCGTCGTAGAGGATCAACGCACATGTTGTCACTGCACCATTGGTTATGAGTCCAACACACATATACACCAGCATATAATCGATCTTCAAAATATATGTGCCATCACCATCTCACATATACAACTAGCATATAATCGTTCCGTAGGTTTACACCGGCCACACAAAAATAGGTGGCTCACAAAAGATTGAGCAGATTATGAACGTACTTTCTCTGATACCATGTTAAACACACATGGGAAACAATAGAATATGAAAGATAAAACATGAGAATCCATTTTTATTAACAAGAGATATACATTTATAGTACATGGTTTGACGATTGGGTTTCACATCCCAGGTCTCTTGGACTTCTTTTGTCTATTTGGCTTCCACACTAACCGATTGAGGATTAGGTGTCCAACACAAACCATCATCCATTCCAATAGTTTAGAGAACAATATTGAAGATTATATGTTACCAGGCATCTCCGAGCCACAACCTAGGAGAGCTTCCTGGAGTGATAACAAGTCCTATATGCAGTTTAGAGAAACTTGGTGAGACTGACTCACCAGGTACCTATGATAGCCATAGAGGATCTACTTGAGGAGATGCAATGTCGTGTGGTAAGGGTACCATGGGATTGGTTCTGCATACTTCGGCATGTATCCAATGCATTAGTTAACTTTTTAGCTTCTCATCTTGAGCCAGGTCGATAGACAGACTGGACATGATTATGGGCATGAACCCACATTTTGAGGGAATTTAGTCCCAATTTTGTATATTATTTTTTGAACACTTTATCTATACACATGAGATTTTATGATATATATATAGATTCAATTTTTTTGATGCTTATTTTTTTGATGAATGATTAATATGCCAATCTAATGCTTGATTAGCAATAGAGTCTGCTAATGAATTCTCAGATCGTGGAATGTGAGAATATGTACTATAAATAAATGATCGTTGCAACATTCTCACTCTAAAATATTGGTGATATAAATAAGGATCACGTACCTGATAAATGTTATTTAATTGTGACACTACTAGCTATGAGTCTAGATAAACTACCAATGAATCAATCCCATAAGAAATTGCTTTGGATAGTAAATTAATAACGGTAGTATATTTGGCAATGTTATTGGAAGCAGGACCAATACATACTCCCCTCGACACCATCAACTAGCCAGATGGATAATATATCACCAAGCTGTGGAAGCAAGATTCCGAGTGTGCTGACTAGCACCATTGGTGAATCCGAAATATATCAAATCATCCATCAACACCTACCAAAGCAGATCAAAAAATGTCGATATCACAAAATGAGAGACAAATATGTACAAAAATACAATATAATAAACAAGAAATTGCTCGGCCGAAACCTAAGAAAAATATTTTTTAATGTAGGGCCCATTTCGGGGCTCTGCCAGCTTGTTCCCTTCAAAATCAATTAATTCATATGCCCCTTTCCCCAAAACTCACTTGAATACAAAGGGACCATACCACATAGACTTGAATTTGCTTGCCCCCAGGGCATCTTTGTCTTGGTCATAGACCAAGACAAGTTCGCCTTCAGTAAAAACCCGAGGACAGATAGCTTTATCATACTGAGTTTTAACCCTCTTCTTATGGGCCTCGTTTATTATGGAGGCATCTCGACACTACTCATAGAGATGTTCCAAATGAACGAGGCGTTCTTCGAGACTAGACGTCTCTGGAAGAAGTTCTACAGCTAGTTGAAGGGACCAAATTTCACATTCGATAGGAAAAATAGATTCCAGCTCATAAACTAATTGAAAAGGTGTAAAACTGGTGGCAGTCTTCACCGAGGTTTGGTATGCCCAGAGTGCTGGGTACAACATGATGTGCTAATTGGAGCGATTTTTGTCAATTGTCCTTTACAGGATAGTCTTAAGGGACTTATTCACGGCTTTGACTTGCCCATTGACCTGAGGATAATACGAAGACGAATGCTCCTGCCGGAAGCCCAACTTGAGAGCCAATTCAGTCATCAGTTGATTCTGGGAATGACTACCATGGTCAGTGACAATCTCTCTTGGGATACCAAATCAGGAAATAACCTGATTGAAGAGAAACAAGGCTGCTGTTTCACTATTGTTTTTGTAGGTAGGCATGGCCTCAAACCACTACGTAAAGTAGTCTACAACCACAATGATGTACTTGTGATTCACTGCCGAAGGTGGATTACAAGTAGTGAAATAAATGCCCCACTTCGTTAATGGACTAACAATGATAACAAAAAAATGTGGAACTGGATGCACGCACATTTTTTAGTATAAATTTGACAAGGGTGGCAAAGTTTGACCACTTCAATACAATCTTTGAAAATTGAAGGCCAAAAGTAGTTGGCACGCAAAAATTTTTGCGCTGTTGCAAGCCCTGATAGATGACCGCCACAAGCTCCACTGTGGAAATCATTAAGTGCATAATCTACTTCTTCCAAAGTTCAGCAACGCCTAAGGATTGAACCAACCCCTCTGCAATATAATGTATCACCAATGATAACATAGTTTTTGGCAAGGCGACGTAACTTTCGACGCTCATCTTTGGAGGAAGAAGGTGGGAACTTCGAAGTCTGGAGATATATAATGATATCTCTGTACCAGGGATCTTGTGAAGAAATGAGGAATAAATGTCCGTCGGGGAAATTTTCCTCATAAACAAGGGCTTCCTCACAAGGCAGCTTGGAAATTAATCCGCAAAAACCAATGACTTCTTAGATTTCGCTACCAAGAACTCGAGGTCAAATTCTTGCAAAATAACAATCCATCGATTATATTTTCCCCCAATCACTTGCCTACTGAGGACAAACTAAAAAGAATTGACAACCGCTAAGATGAACGTTTTACGTATAAGAATATAATGATGAAGCCGCTGGACAACATGGATAGCTTCCAAGGCCAATTTCTCGATAGGTGAATAGCATAGCTCAGGTCCTACTAAGACTCGACTCATGTAGTAGATTACATGCTCATTGAGAGAATCATCCTCTTGAACCATAACCATACCTATGGTTGATTCTGCCGCAGTGAGATACAAAAGAAATATTTGCCATAATCTGGTGGACTCAACAATGGATCAGAGATTAACTCCTGTATCAAGGCATCAAAATATCGTTGAGCAAAGTTGTCCCAAAAAAATGGAACTCCTTTCTTAAGTAAACGCATAAAGCCTTTGGTAATCTCGACGTAATTTGCTATAAATATTCTCAAGAAATTTGCCTTTCCTTGGAGACTTTGAAGTTGACGAATGGAAGACGAGGGAGGCAACTGGACTATCGCCTCAACCTTGAAAGGGTTAACTCGAATCCCTTCAGTTGATACAATGAATCCTAATATTCGACCAGATGTGACTGCAAAAACACACTTATTCAGATTCAACTAGATTCTATAAAAATGACATCTCTAAAAAACTAATCGAAGGTGGCTCAAATGATAGATTCTCTTTCGAGAACAAGCAACTAAGTCATCCAAGTATGCTTCAGTAACATGTTTGATGTTGTGGAAAGCATAAGACATGGCCCGCTGAAAAGTAGCTCCAAAATTTTTAAGACCAAAAGGCATCTTCTTGTATGCAAACATGCCCCAGGGACAAATAAATGCTATCTTGTGCTGGTCCTCTAGATGGATAGTAATTTTATTATAACCAGAGAATCCGTCCATGAACGAAAATATTTCATTACCTGCACATTCATCAACAATTTGATCAATAAAAGGCATGAGGTAATTGTTTTTTGGACAAGTTTTATTCAAATCCCTATAGTCGATACATACTCGGATCGTTCCTTGATTTTTATCTACCAAGACTGGATTGGAAACCCACTCCGTTAGAGGAAGGGGGTATATGAAACCTACCTTAATCATCTTTTCAAATTCAGCTTTAATAGCTGCTGCTTTTTGAGGATTGACTGGTCAAAGCTTCTGATGAATAGGTTTGGCATTTTCGTACGTCTTGATCTCATGCCGGACTATAGATGGATCAATTCCAGGCATTTCCTCATAAGACCAAGCGAACACATCTTGAAACTCTTTAAAGAGAAGTAATTGTTGAATTGAGGCTTTTGTGATCCATATCAAGTTTATGAGAGTAGTCTTAAGCGAAAATCACATCATATTTTTGCTGAAGACTACTCTCATAAACTCTTTAAAGAGGTCGGTGTAAATTTGAATTTCTTTAGGGGAACAATCAGCTCCGATGAAGACATTTTCTATAACGTTAGGATTCCTAGAGATGTTTATAGGTACAGTTCTTGAGCTAACCGACATATTACCTTCAGAAGATAATTGTGCTGGAGCCAAAGGGTTTGAAACTGTACAAATATCGCTAGTAAGCAGATTAGAGAACTTGGATTCAACTTAATGCAATGGAGGAAGAAAATATGAATGATGATGTATATCTTCCCATGGTCGATCTACACCCATCATTGCCTCCAAAATTGCTTCTTCAGATGGTAAAACTGTATCTACGCAATCTAGAGCAGAAGTAGAGTCAAGGGTCCAAGATGGAGCCACATCACCATCTACCTCCTCTTGTGAAAAAGGGGTGGGATGGTTGTTTGGAGTTAATGATAGATTGATAGCTAAGTTCTGCTGCAAACATGGGAAATGCCATTCCACCAACCTACCCTCCATCTAATGTGGTGGTAGATGAAGGTAACATCAAAGGGTCTGAAAAATAATGAGTTCGAAAGAACTCTTTCCATGAAGGCCCCCTGGAGGATGAAATTGCATTGATTCTAGTTGTAGGAGGAGGAAGGTCAAATACACCCATTAATGAAGAGTACATCCCAACTCCTAAATTCTCAATAGATTGACCGGGATTATCCACCAATGGAATGGTAGAATCCAAAGTTGCGTGGGAGTCACCTGGAGAATAATCTAACTGATCAATTTTAACAATTCTCCCCTCATGAGGAAAACAAAGGATGCAGAATAAAGATGAAACTATGGAATCCATCTCGTAAATCCAATTCCTTCCTAAGAGGAGGTTATAATCCACGTTGGCATTAATGATTTCCACCTCAATATTTAGGACCTTTCCCCCAACACATATAGGAAAGGCCAGGATAATTCTGTGTGGCCTTTGAGAATGTCCATCAAATGCTCTCAAGAGAGTCGGTGAAGGAACAATTGAAGGTGATCTAATGGCCTTCCAACATGACATAGACATTACGCATGTGGAAGCTCCCTCATCTATAATTGTCCGAAAAACATTGGTTTTTCGGTAAGTGGACTTTATCTAGAAATCCATATGGCGAGGAAGTCTCTTTTTGACATTCAACATATCAAAAGTGAGCACTAAAGAATTCTTTGGATCTACTACGTCGATGGCCGAAAGCAAAGCACTTCTCTGAGCAGGACACGACTGGAGTACCTCGAAAGTAGACATAGCACAAGGAATTTGAGCTAGATCTTCTACAATCGAGTAGTTATGGGCTATGCTAGCATTAGGGTTAATAGTCGAGCGCTTTGTTGAACCTTTTGGTATCTGAGGTATAGACTTAGTAGAGGGTCGCTCCATATGAAGTGGGTATGTGGTTTTGGGAAAAGATTTAGCTTTAGATGTTTCTGTTTCACCATAATCACATGCTTGTGTAGAAACGTCGGCATGAGAGTTCATCATATAAACATTTGAGGTATTTTCCCCTTCCTGGTTGCCCCCTACGGAGGTACCAGCGTTTGAGTTCATGCCAGCAAGTAATTGCTGCCCTTGGGGAAAATGGTTGGTCAGAACAGCTTGGGAGCTATAGGACCCTTGTTGCACTAACAAGTGCTGAGCATCTTTTATCTTAGGGCAGAGGTGAGTGAAATGATCTCCATTGCATAACTTGCATGGAAACTTAACCTTTTTCTTGGACGCTTTTCTACCCTCACCGGCAATGTTTCTGAGTTTGTTCGCATTGCCCTTCCCCTCCTAGTTCTTCTTCTTACCTTGTCCCTTTCTCTTCCCATCAGATTATTGATTTCCTTTGGGGTTAGGGGCCTGGATGACGTTTATAGAGGTAGCTTGGGAAGGTGAAAGTGTAGACGGTGCTGCCTGGTTAGACGAAGCAGCTTGTAGAGACAATTGCTGCAATTGGTTCAAAAGATTCACCGTATTTGCATCAATTGATCCAACTATACCATCGACATGAGGGCCTGGCTTCAGTTTGGCTAAATCAACCTTATATCTAGGAGCATCAGGTAGGATTTTTATGAAGATTCCCAAACTGAGAATATATCAGTTCTAATTACTGGGCTCGAAAAATAGCCTTCTCTTTCGAATAAACACTGAAAGAGAAACATCCTTTGAGATTTCAGGTTGTAATGATTTGAGAAACCATTTGAGAAGGAATTCTAGTGGAATTTCGGCTTTGATAAGCCTTTTTCTCCTTCTCCCTTCTTGGATGTGATCTGAAATGTGAGTTTCTGTGTCTTGTTGAAAGTTGGCCAGAAGTTCAGTTCTGGCTTCATAGCGGATAGGCAACTGAAAATGGTTCAAGAAAATATAAGCTAAATTAGCGAAAGAAGTATAGGCGCCCCCTGGAAACTCTATATACCATTTGGTTGCATTTCTAGTTGGGGTGCACTGAAATAACCTCAACCTAATCGAATCATCTATCAGGGAGTTGGATGAGCACCATAAGTGAAATGTGGTCACATGGTCTCCCAGGTATTCACCACTCTCCCCTTCGAACTTTGGAATATCTGAGGGAAGTTTAGTTGGTACCGGAGGCCAAGCCGGATTGTACCTAATTGGATCATTCGTTAATTTAGTTAAGTCAGGAAAATTAAGCATGACCAGAAAAGGAAGTCATGGGGGACCTTAGGAATTCCATCCAGAGTGGGTGGGGTTCCTAAAGGTCTGAAAAGAATGACTTGGATTTTGAAAGGCACTAGGTTTCTCAAAGTAACTCGTAGAGCCTACTGAACCAAAAGGTGATCCTTGTGGTCCAGCAAAATTTGGAGTTTGACCAACTCCTGCCGAAAATCCTCCGTAACCTATGAAGTTACCCCTTAACGAAGTATTTCAAGGAGCTGACAGCCCCTGATAAAGGTTCCATGTGTTAGCAAAGGGTGGAAAACTTTGAAATGAATTAACCAAAGAATACAGCACATTCCCTTGTTGGCCAAAAAATTGATTCCCAACTCCTATCCCACTAACCGCAGGGTTTGTCCAACTCTGGAAGCGTTTACTACCTTAACTTGTAAAGGGAAAAGGCATTGACCCTACTGTCAGATTGGAATGTGGTATATAACCACTTCCAAATGGGAAACCCTGAAAAGAAGTTGATCCACTCATCATGGATGTAAAGGCGGTCGATGGTATGTTCAAAGGAACTGAAGGAATACCTTGAGACGACATTCCAAAAGGGAAGAATCCATAACTAGATGTAGTAGCTTAAGAACTTCCACTCATTGATGGAACAGAAGTAGACCCAAATATAGTTATGCTTGGAGTATTAGAAGGGAGGGGAATAGTTCCTCCCATTGTACAGATATGGGAGTCTGCATCCTCGCAACACTTGTCATAGATGCCATGCTTTCAGCAGTGGTCATCGAAGGGATAGATGTATGTAAACCTGGGCTCGAAGGCCTATGAGTCGGAGTTCCAACGTATAACAAAACGTCTGGATGATCAGGAGGGAGGGGAGAATTCAAAGCCACAATTGACTCTAAAATCTCTTCTACTTCAATACAATCTTCCAACTAGAAGAGTACTTGAGAAAGAACTGGTGTGTTCCTCTCTAACTCTGTACTGGTACTAGGTCTATCTTGTGAACTGATGCCCCCAAGCAGAGGATCAATCTCGATGCGCCTGCTGCCACTGGTTGGAAACCACTGACAAAATCGCTCCTACGCCTTCTAGGAGAAGGCTCTGGACTCGTAGGTGATAGCCCGTGAAGTCTCCTGGACCATCGAGATGGTCAATCAAACACTTTGAAATATTTAAAAGATCTACTTAAAGACTCAAAAATTATAAAGCTAGGTCGACTAGGAGCATAGAACACTCACTAAAATGTCCCTAAAGATATTAGAAATCAAACAACTCTCAAGTATTTCCGCTCCAGGTGATTAGGACTGGACACCAAAATATAAGAAAGTTAATAACAAGGGCCTTCCGAAAATAGACTGGGGTAATTATGCCCTAGGCCTACTAGCGAAGGTATCAGAGGTAGTTATGCTGACCTCCAGAAAACAGCCTTTGTCGGTGCAAGCCCCCAAGTTTCGAAAGGGTTCCCTCTAGAAGTACTATCGAATGTGATACAACACCAACCTCAGGTGCCATGGGATTCCCCTCCACAACCATTTGTGTTGTTCCTAGGATAGGCAACTATGGTCACCAACTGGTATCAAAAGCCGGGCGGAACAGTCATGAGGTAGGATCCAACAAGTAAGAGAGGGGATATCTCTCGTCCTTATCTTCACTAACCCTCGTGCTTTACTCCCAGTCATGGAGCTTTCTCGGTCTCCCTAACACTATTGGATTTCGCTCATTAATCAAACTTCTATGTTTTGTAATTTAGAGCGGCCTTGGAGAGTTAACTCTCCTCTCCCCTAATCCAAGGCCCTAATAAACCTTAACTTGTTGGTGTATTCTGATGACAATACAAAAGTTCTAGTTTATTTTAATTAATTGCTTGATTTTAATGGTTGTTCTTTTAAGTCAAGGGCATAGATGGAAGTGAAACCAATGGTGTTTGTATGGCGCAAAGAAAATCAATGAAAAACTAACTACATGAATGCAATCATTTGTTCTTTGATGAAAAGAGATCTCTACGTCGGTTCTATGAAACTTGTATAAAGAAAAATACTTTTTTATTTTCTTTTCTTGAAACACACTTCACACATGCAAAAACTAAAAGGACTATTGATGCTTTAATAATGCAAACTACCCTAATGCAAGGTGTAATGAAGATGCAAGATCCTAAATCACTCTAAAAAAATGAAATCAATTGTTTTTAATTATTAATAAGCCAACTTAAGTATTGAAGAGGATACAAATTTTGAATACAAAATTCTCTCCAAACAAGAAGGAAAAATCGCAAAAGATGACAATTCACTTTCAAAAATCAAAAGAAACCAAAATTAAACGTGGCAAAAGAAAACAAAAACAATGTTTTTTCGAGATTTTTTCTTTTTCAAGAAACAACCAAAACAACTTTTTGAAATCAGTCTAAATGCCACTAAAACTCAAAGATCGAAAGAAGAGCACAAGGAGTCCTTGCAAGTTACAAACTTGAAAATGAATGAAAACTTGAGAAAAAAGGCTTCAACTTGTACTAAATGACCCAAACAACAACAAAGAACTTGACAAATTGACCAAGAAGCCAGGAAAGAAATACTTTCAAATTTGTCAAAAATACTTTCAAAAAGCAAGAAAAGCTATAAGGCCACAAAATGACGGAAGGCAAAGAAAGTAGACCAAAAACTGAGCTTGACACTGAGATTGAAAACAATCTCCTGTTCTAGAGGACCAGAGCAATCAAGAACTTCTAAACAAAGTCTTCTGTGCCAAAACACCAATTACAAACTCGCTCAAAAAGAAAACCTAGGCCAAATCTTTTCAATGAGGAAGAGACTTCGAAATAGTAAGCTTGCAGAATAATGAAATTCTTTAGACATAAATTGACCACTCAGAGACTAAGCAAACCAGACAACAAATCTTTCGGGACAGAGATATTTGAAAAGCCAATGCAAAAAATGGTATACACGACTGTGTTCAAGCACAGAGGCATGTACACGTGCTTCTAATAAAGTAAACTCGCGTATACACGGGTTCACTTCATAGAAACAAGCGTGTGTATGCTACTGTAAACAGAGTAAAGTGTGTATACAAAGCTTTGCAAGAAAATAAAAAACAAAGCAAGATAAAAAAGACTAGACTTAAGGTATGACACTCTACTAGATCAAATAAGGCTGTAATAGCAAGAAAACAAAAGACGGAGCCCTGATTGACATTGAACAATCCAAACTATGAATAACAAGATTATTATCCCCAGTGGAGTTATCAATTCTATTAGAGTAATAAGTACCCTAGGGCTTTAGGTTAGAACCCCAACAGAGAAAACACAGACTACAACAAGAAACACTCATACAACTCAGGAAAAATGCTTATATAAACAAACTATGCAAGAGCGATCGTACCCGGATTTCCTTCGTTTGAGTAGGTCCTACAAGGTTCAAACCCCCTGCAACTCCCAATGTTCTTCAGACCTAAAAATTATTCAATTCGAACATACATAACAGTATAGAGGTAAAGCATATTCATGAAATTTAACTTTATATCATATAAGCTAATGATCAATTATACATCAAAATAACATTCATACATGAATTACAACATGATTTGATGCATAAACAAAGCTATTTTTAGAACAAGACAACATTTCTTTTATTGCAGTAAGCTATAAATAACATGGAGAGAATTCACCTAAGTCTTCTTCTTCCGGCTCCAAGCGGAACTGTCCTCTGGATTCGTCCTATCCCAGCCTTCAACAATCTTCTTCCATAACCAACACCATGATATCTCAAGCAAGAAGGAGAATATCTATAATCAAGGAAACAAGGGTTTCCTAAAGCTTGGGGAAGTGCATGAGGCATAGGGATTCATTAGACTCAGTCAGGGATAATATCAGTGTAATAACTTTATCTCTTCTCCTCCTTAAGGCCTTCCCATAGAAGTCTATTTATACTTCTCCCAATTAGTTTTTTAGTTGGGAAACAGTTTGGCCACAGGCAATAGGAGGTAATAAACAGGTAAAAATCGTGAACTCCGGACATAATTAAGGAAATTTATTTCTTTTAAGTGTTTTAACACATATACATGGGTTGGGTATTGACTAACCCATGTGTACATGCTTTTATCTCAGGGAAACGTAGCGTAGAGGGAATCAAACACTGTTTTTAATATATTTGGACCAAGTCTGGAAGGAGGGGTTGCCCTAGGCCATAAACCAATTATCACAAATACCAAGAGTGATAAATGGTGCTATAACAAAAATTGACAACCTCCGTGACAGGAAAGAAGAAGCAGAAGAAGCCACAGAAAGCACCAGTTTGGAAATCACTTTGCAAAAAACCAACTGAGATTAGGTAGAAGGGATGTATGGATAAGAATAAGCAGCTGACAGAACCCCTAGATCTAGATGAAGAAGAGATGAAAATGAGGGTCGAAGATATCAACACAGAGGAAGTAGTGCCAATTATGCAGCTACCACCTTATGTACCCCCTGAAAAATCCATTGCCAAAGTGACCAAGGACACAAACTTGTTGAAATACAAGGTATTCACGCCATTTTTTGGAGAAAGTACCTATTTAGGGTGACTTGTTGGGTTGGGTACCATTTCTAAAAATGGAGGATTGGGCTTTGGGTGACCATGCGAGGCTTCCACAGTTAGAACCCAATAAATACTTGAAATTGGTATACTACGAGGAGGTGGGAGTCACAAGGCTTGAGCCAATGAAGTGGGTGGCCAAGATTGAGTGCACTAGGTTGCTCAACATGCTATATGTTCCACATTTCAGTCGCAACATAATTAGCACCATATGTGTGATTCAATTGTTGGTGTTGGTTCATGATGGGTGCCTCTGGCTGGGAGGGACCATTCTAATTAATGAGATGCTGGTCCACATAATCACATTGTTACCTTATCAGGGCATGAACCCTGTAGATGATTTTGTGGGGAAGTCGTACGAGAAGAAGATCACAGATAAGATGAAAAGAAACTTTAGGTTGGTGAAGAAGTCACGAGGCTACAAAATTATCTCTATATCATATGTAGTTGTGCAGTTTGCTGCACATATTTTGGGAGGAAAAATAATGTGGAAGTGTCACATCGATGAAGTGTTGGCACCAGTGGTATCTTTAGTTGTGCGGTCTAGCCAAGGGGTCCAATTCAATTGGGTAAAGTGCCTCTGTCACGAGTTCTTGGAGGATTTTCATGAAGCCCAGGACAATGAGAAGGTGTTCCACTATGTGTGGTTACTGTTATTGATCACGTTGGTAGCCTGGAAGATGCCTAAGGATAGCTAGTTCCCAACAACAGATCCATACTTGTGCAAGGCTGTGAAATTTGCCTCGCTCTAGGTGACAAAGGACCCCGACCGCATCATTGAAACCATGTTATAGACATTTTTAGGCACTGTGACCCCAATCATATATGTCCATAAACCAAGGGCTTCTAAGTCCCTAAAAGTGTTGCTTCACACCCTAAAGGAGCAAGGTCAGCTGATTACATCATCTCCCAGAAGTTCTCCATGGCAAACTGCTCAGAATTGGTCAAAACTGGACCATACAGGCTGCTCAATGCTAAGGGTGCGATGCATCTTACCTGCTCAATGAAAAAAGTGTGATGCATACTAGAAAGCCCTTCTGTAGGGTGCGATGAGTGAGAGTAGACAAATGGCAGAGACAGTTTGCAAGGTGGATGATCATGGAATCTTCCAGAAACTTCTCCTATGACACTTACCTCTCTGAACTCGCCCAGGGATGAGTAAGAGATCATGAATCTCCAAGTGGAACCAAGAACTATCAGAGAGAGGACACTAATCAAAAACCCAGCAGTTGACTCACCCCCTGCAAACATCTATATATGGATCCCTCATCACAGAGATCCGAAGGCTGGAATCTTGTATTTTGTAAGGAAGTGTTGTTGGTTTCTTGGTGAAATATCATAGTGTTGGGTGATCTAAACTTTTCATGAGGTGAAGAAGGGCTTTCATG